>JABAJS010000070.1:0-51604 GCA_018221635.1 Tephrocybe sp. 10521TJB | reverse complement strand
TGAACACAAATACAAGCTGCATGAAGTAGTAGCTCTGAGGCTGGTTGTCAATAATAACACAGTCATATTGATGTGACCCAAAAAATTCTGGAGTGCAATGCAGATAATCTACCTGCTCCTTCCAGTCCACCAGGGACTCAAAGGATACCTTGATGAACTGATGCTTGATCAACTAAGCAGTGAAGTCAGTATAAGTAAAAACAATTGCATCTGTACAACTAACCAAGTCCTCTTTTGGATCAATCACAATGTGGTAGTTGTCCTTTAACTTGACTGCACTATCTTGCTGGTAAGCAAATCATTGAGAGAGTCCTCAAATGATTCCCAAAAGTTTGAGAATGCTTCATCTTTAACATGTTTCTCCTTCACAGCCTGAAAAGTCAATCGTGGCCATGGCACACCAAGGTAAATATTGCCATATCACGAGGCCTTGCATCCTTCTTCATCATCAACAGTTTCAAAACTGTTCTCAACCTCAGCTTCTTGCTTCCTTGCTGCTTCTGACATTGTAATCTGGTTGTGAATATTGCTTGAAGCTAATGCATAGAGTTCATTCTGCATGATCTGAGCATTGGTTTCAGAATTTCTCTGTCTTCAATGACAATGATGCCATGCTTACTTGAGGTCCCACATTTTTGAAATTTTTTTTGTTCTGATACCATTTTTTGAGGGGTTGATGGCATGATTCAAAAAGTCACATTGTATAGTAGTGAAGGGCACCTTTGTCTTAGATGCTATCAAATACATGCACATGCACATGTTGTTTCCAGAAGTTGAAATTTTCATCACAATAGTGTTTCAAATATTCCTGCTAATTAGTGAGAACTTTTTATTGCAAGATGCTGGCAAGACTCACAGCAACCATCTGAAAAAAGTGTTTAACTGCCTTGCACCCCATTTCAATGGTCTTGGATGTGTGAACCTCCAGATATTCCCATGTGATCATGTCTAAATATGCCCTGATGCAATGAAGCAGCAAGTAACCTTTTGGGCTGTCATCCTTTGTAAGCACATTATGGCTGCCAAAAATTATAACCTTGAGAGTAATGAATTTCTGGAATCCTCGAGTATTGTCAAGCACACCTTCAGAAGATCCTGATATTTGTTAGCATCTGAAAATGAAAAACTTGTAGCATTATCAAAGCAGTGCAGGTGCTGCCACCAAGGAAATGCCCTCAGCCTGTCAGAAAATTGAAGCAGAGTAGATAACAAGCTTTAAATGTGATGTACAGTAAATTGACCTTTGAGTTACCATGGGCATCTTTTATTGCATCTTGGACTCTTGGCCACAAATGCTTGCCACCCAAACCATGGTCATTGATGTGCATTTCATCGAAAGCAATAGCTTTGTGTGGATCTGAGAAATTAATGTCCCAAAAGGCATTCTTGCAACCCATGAGAAAAAATCCAAATCCAATGTCTTGCTAAAAGACTTACATGAATTGGTCAGAGACTATATGCCTTGAGAAATTCATCTGCAGCCATATCAGACATGGTAAGAGCCTCTTCAACCAGTTCCCTGGATTGTTCAGCTGTTCGAGGTGTATGTGGCTTTGCCAAAATAGACATTTGGCTCTTAGGCACAAGGCAAATTGTACATGGAAAGTGAGAGTTTATGCCTTGAGTCAGCATTTGAATTACACTGTAAAACACTGAGATTACTACATAGAAAATTACACTAGAACACACACTGTTCCTCAAAGTCTGCAGCAAGGATAAAGATAAATGGAAAGAATTCATGAATCATGTCATCACCGCATTTAACTCGAAGGCCAATATAAGAAAGGGGTGCAATAACTGATAGCAGCACTTTGAGACATTCATGATATACAGTGCACTTCAAATTGGGATCTTCATGTTCAGCAACCTTGAATGGTGAATAGTAAGATTACATTATCAAAATTAAGTCACAAGAGTCACTTATGATAGGCAGCCATCTGACAACCTGTGCTGCACCTAAACCTTTTCTATTTAGAATATGGTCAGGAAGGTTGTGGACTTCAGCCATAATTGGATATCCCATGGCTGTGCCAAATGACAACAAATGTGTCTTGTCAACATACAGAGTGATAGAAGTGGGCTTCCTGTTGTGGGGGATCTGGTTCTAGAGAAAAACAAGATGATAAGTGGCACACAAACTGCAAAGGAGATGAATTAAAACTTACTTGGAACTCCCAAATGCGCTGAGCTGTATATGGTTCATGTACATATGGAATCCACTCTTTTCCATCAAATTTCTCAAGAACGACAGCATTCCAGTTCACTAAGCAGCTCAAGAGTGGATCTTCAGCAATGTTTGTGATCAACACCTTCAAATCCCAGCATAGCTAGTCATAAGAGTAGATTTGATTCTTATGTTCAACATTGATGACCTTTTTCTCAAACTAGAAGAATTGTGATGATGCTGTCAAAGTTGCATGAGATGGATGAAACATACAGGTGCCAGCCAATCTGATTCTCCCTTCCATTTATCCTCAAGATCAATATGATTCTTGAAGGTGAACTCCATGCCAGCAACAAGTTTGTGGACAATATTGATGAGGCCATCAATTTGGGTGTTTGACATTGCAGCCTTGAGGACAAGCTCAGCAAATGAGAATTCAGACTCGGAGTTGAATTGAAGCCATGTGTGGTCAATGTAAATGAGATCTGGATCTGAATTATGAGCTTCATAGTCTTCAAAGGATTCAATGATTGGCTTTTTGCCAGACTTTGGGTGATACATTGTTCGTATGTCATCCTTCTTGGGAGCATGGTTTGCCAATGAAGATGGTGGTGGCACTTTGAAACAAGTCAGTGAATTTGTTGCAAATATGGTGTTGAGCCTTATGATTTTCTGCTTTGTGGCCACCAGTTTCCATGGACTGCTTAGATTTGGTTTGCTTCTGGGCTAGAGATGCCCCTGCATTTGTGTTCATGTTTGTGAGGCATGGTAGCTTGAAATGTTTATCAGGTTCAGTGGTTGGTTTTGAGTTCATGTGAGCTAGAGTTGGGGTGAACTGCTGTAATATGGGTGCAATATAAATACCTCCTATCAGCTGGCTCATTTGGACAATGGTGATGCAATCTTGGGAGAGCATAGTCTTCACTATTGCCTGCATTGATAAAGTGAGCAGCAATTGTATTACTGAAGAATGTGCCTTTTACCTTCAGCAGGAGATGGATGGTTATCAACTCGAGTTTTGACATGATGTGTATCCTGAGCTTGAGTAACTAGAGGTACATTTTGAATTTGGTGTTGAAAGCGGTGCCAATTTTCAGCTACATACCCTGTTTTGCATTTGAGTGGGCATTGTTTTGAACTTGGGTATGAAGCTGGTGCTGAGTATTTGGATTTCCTTTAGGTTGAGCAATGAAATGTAAGCAAGGCAGCACAATTTCTAAAGCAGAAGATCAGACAATTTTATTCTAGTGTCAAAAGATACCAGTGATCATACCAGATACATCGCCAGACTCCCTTTCACCATCACAGTTCTTGAGATGTTTGTGAAAATCATGTTGTATCTTGAAGGATTGGTCACAGGAGGGACAAACTGTACTGCCAGGAGGCATGGTAATGACAGAGAAATGAGGCAAGCTCAACAGAAAGGAAACCATGTAACTACCAGGTTGCCATCATTCAACAACCTGTCAACAGACTTGTCATCAGTCATCCCAGATTATCACCAGCTTGTGGCATGGTGATAATCTCGGTGATCATTCAGCCCTGATTTTTTCTGATTTTGACTTTGACTGGAAATTTCTGACAGTCCCTATTCAGCTCATCAAGCTCTCAACATCAAAGACCTTGATGATTGGGTTCTTCACCTTCAGAGACATGCTATCAAAAAATTGATAGCAGGTGGCTATATCACAGGTGCTTGTGATTATGCACACTTCTGTCATGCTCATATGTCACCTCTGGATCCCACACCTCAAACATTGGCTTGCTACATTACATATACCTCCCTCTCCATTGCATCAGGTCCTAAATATCTTACTGGTGCTTGTCATTTTATCCATGACTTCTATCCCAACTTTGATATCAACAGATCCAGCCCTCTTGTTCAAGCCACTATTTATGGCTCCAAGAAAATCTGAGCAGATCCTATTCACCGCAAATTGCCACTGCATACATCTCATCTCGCAGACTTCATAAAGAAAGTGGAGTCAACACATGACTATGACAATCTTCTCTTTGCAATGATTATGTCATGCTGCTTCTATGCATGCCATCACTCAGGTGAACTTGTAACCAAGACAAAGAAGGATGTCAATTGGTGCAAAATCATCAAGCAATCAACACTCCATTTCTCAAATGGATATGCAGGTTATCATCTTCCATACCACAAAACAGATCCCTTCTTTCAAGGCACTGACATTCTCTTCTCTTTGCAAGAGGTCACTGACCCTATTTCCCTCCTCTTCAAATATGTTGAGCTTTGAGACAAACTCCATGGGGCTCACATTCCTTTATTCCTCAGGGAAGATGGTTCATACCTAACTCATGCTTGGTTCAATTCCAAGCTCTTTTCATTTCTTGATCATTCATTTGGTGGCCACTCACCTCATACTGGCAGTGCCACTTTCTTTGCAGGCCTGGGTGTATCTGAATCTATCATCATGGCCATTGGATGTTGGTCATCTTCCACATGGAAAATATATGTTTGTGAAAACCCATGTGTCCAAGCAGCCATGCAACTTGTGGCTACACAACACCATTAATTAATACTCTTCTTTCTCAGCTCCTCATGACATCTTCACACCACCACCACCCCTCCTCACACCTACACAGCCCATCATATAGCCTTTTTGTCACTTTTCAATCCATGTAGGGGTCAGCCTTTGGCTGGCCTTATTTGCCACTACACATCATCATTCCAGTCAAAACCATCAACTCAAGCTGCAGAGGTATGACTTCATATCCATCCAATAAATCCCTCAATTATGTCATAGTCAGTCAGAAAATCCTTCAATGACATCATATGCAGCCAGAGGATGCCGACAAATTCTATAAACCTTTGAAAACCTCCAAATAAGGAAATAACACAATATTCATTATCCTGTATGACACAAAACTGCAAAATTTAGACATACAATATGATTATTTTAATTTTTTAGGTGGATTAACTAATTTCTTTTACTACCTATTAATTGCAACCCTCCAAAATAGGAAAGGGGCCACCAAACAGTGTAAATAGAGCTCAGATTTGTGTTATAGACAGAGAATCACACCCTACATTTGCACACTATGTGTCTGTAGTTGTCAGCAGATATCTGAATTAGGAATTACTCAGTAGTATTAGGTCACAACTACTCTGCTGTGGAACCAAGTACACTTGATGTCATTTATGAAGGGTGAACTAACCAGAGCCTGTAATCTATTGGGTTGTGAATCAAGTAGCAACATGTGGAAGGTGCCTATCTGGTAAACTTGCCAGCATATCTAACTATGGTGCACACTAGCTACTTATTCACAATCATTAAACCTAGTTAGAGTCACAACTGAGACAGGATTAATTTGTGATCTTATTTGAAGTTGTATTGGCACTTGTGCAAGTGTTATTGGTGTGATCAAAGCTTGTACTATTGCTAGTCCTTGACAGCCTCACTCACTCTCATCTCTCTCACCACTGCTTTGTTACAGTACCTCACTTGGAGGTGACCATTGGAAGTATTGACTGTTTGATTGTCTGCTTGATTTGTTTGATGTGCTAGTTGCTGGGCTTAATTTGGAAGCCTTTTGGATATAGTTGTATACCTGCCTAGTGTTACTGTGCAGACTACTAATAAAAATTGTACCAGAGCTTGTGTAGCAGGACCTAAGTCAGTATACTTTGTATCACTAGGATTCTTTTTGTTTACAGGTTAAGAAGTTGATTGCTGTGTCTATACTTTAAAGAGTATTAGTCCAGTTCTATTGACTTTCATATATTGATTTTGGTGGCTATCAAGAGCTACTACTGAACTCAGTGTCATCTCATTGAGGATCATCACCCCCTCACATCACATACACAGGATTAGCAAGACCCTCTTAGTTGGAGATAGGGTTACCAATTTGGTAATCCAGAAAGATGTCACCAATGCCGCAATAGGATGTTCATGCCCATAGTACTTGATCTCACATAGCTCTACATAGTTTCATAGTCTAGTAGTATAAATATTATAGTAAAGTGGGGAATCTCCTCATGAGATTGTAACCCAATGGCCTAACAGCCTGTGTGCCAGTCATAAGCCTTTTCACACACTTTCAACACTCTTCACTTGCACACCTACAGATTTACCAAGTGTTACCCTTTGTGCTTTACCCTTAACCCCAGTACAGTGCATAGCATCATTTGCTGGTCCATCAGTGCTCTACCAACTGGCCCAAAAGAGCACAATGTCCAAGCTGGTTGGACATGTTGATCAGGCTATATAAGCTGCTCCTATTGCTAGGGCTGTGCACCATACTGTATGATGGTTATATGGCCATAATTCATATGGCTGTTGAGCATCTGAAAAATCCCCTGATGGTATGGTATGGGGAAATTTATGCCAGTATTACAGGTTATGGGTATGGAGTGCAACAGCATGTCCAGATCCCAGCCATGGTAGCTAGAATTAAACATGAACAGATGTCAGTTGACAGTTTATGAGATACATACAATGCCTCATCTGACAGACTGCCTAATCCAATACCATCTTACATTTTCTTAATTCTGCAATTTCAAAAAAATTGCCTTTTTTATGTGTGGAGACTCAATGTTAGAAAGCCTTTCCATGTTTAAGAATATATCCAGATATGTTTTTTAGGTCATTTTTTCTAAAAAATGTGGCACAGATTGATAGATGTGGCCTATTTTTAGTTCAACTCTCTAAATGGCCTCCAATTTCGGAAAAATGTGATTCCTTATGTCAGACACTATCTGGGAAGCCTCCTAGGCTCACATAAGCCCTCCCAAAATCATGGGAGGGGCTTAGATCAAGGTAGGGGTTTTACCAGGGCAGTGTCAAAATCTACTTGTTTCCTTTCTGTATGCTCACTCCAGCAACCAATCTATTCATATATTAGGTAAAATTTACTCTATTCATGTGTCACTATCTGTGTGTACAAAAATCAAGAAGAAAATCAATGTGAGGCCAGCAATTGAGGGCTCACAAGTTGGATGGTCATTTGTGATCCTGAGTCAATAAATTTTGTAGTCTTTTGCTTTAGTCACCAGTTTCTGATGTGACTGATGTGACTGGAGATGATACATGATCCAATTTTGACCATGTCCTCATGGTGTGTCAATTGCCATAATCCTTGCAAAATTTGTCCTTCCAGGCTTCAATCACATGGGCCTCATCAACCACCATTGCAACAATCTTCTTTCAAAAGGTTTCACAGCAAAAAAGCTGCTTGAATTTTGTATTGTGTAAAAGGCATTTGGGTGCTGCATAACAGAGGCAATATGTCCCCTTTTCAAGCTGAGTAAACACAATGTCTTTGTGATTATCCTCATTAACAGCTACTGCTGTGATTCTCAGCTCCCTGCCATTGTACTCATGGGTACCCAGTCTCTCATTGAACCTCAGCACCTATCACAAGTAAGCATCCCTATACTTCATATTTTAATGACCTTACTCACCTGATCTTTCTGCAGAGACTTCAATGGGCTGATAACAATGACCATGCCCTTTGTGTCAGCCATCTCAGCTGCAATAGCAAGTAGAACAAACACAAGAGATTTTCCCAAACCTGTTTCTGCAATTCCAAAGGTGTCATAACCTTCAAGGGCCTTTTTGAAGATGTCTAGCTGCCATTTCCAAGGTGCATAGCCACATATTGACTATGTGGCATTAATTATGTCTTGAATGAGGCCACTTTTTAGATGCTTGTTGTGGTGTAAAAGGCATAGATGTTGGAGTTTTTTGATGGCATGGTGTGTCTTGGAATGGCAAGTTGCTCAGATTGGTGATGGTACTGAGCAGGGCATGGACATGTGTTGGTGTTGAAGGAGGACCTCTTAGTGGGTTGAGAGGAGCTTGTAATGCTGCATTGCCCATGTCAAGTAGAATGTCAAATGTGTCATGTACAGTAGACAAGAGGGGTTAATTCATTATCTAAGATTTGTCATGTCACACAAGTCTCCAGCAATCCAAGTCTCCTTGAAAGGTCAACTAATGTTTTCTGATGTTTTGCACTGCCCTAGAACTTGTCATTCTTTCTGTACTAATCCATACTTTACATAGGAAGCACAATGTGTCATAAATTACAAATAAGCTTGGAGATCAGCAACCCTGCTATATTTTGCTGGTGGCATAGGTTTGATCAACTATCTTGGGACCTTATGCTTAGATGACTTTCCCTTCTTATTCTTTTTGTGGTGGCAGCAATGGTGTTCATGATCATCATCCAATAATTCAAATGAAGATGAAGAAGATTTAATTGATTTGTCTCCAGAACTACTACTGTCTGAGGGTGAGTAATCACTATCAGACTTATCACTATCAGTTGGAGATAGAGTTACCAATTTGGTAATCTGGAAAGATGTCACTAACACTGCAATGGGATGTTCATGCCTGTAGTACTTGATCTCACATAGCTCTACATAGTTTCACAGTCTAGTAGTATAAATACTATAGTAAAGTGGGCAATTTCCTCATGAGATTGTTACCCAATGGCCTAACAGCCTGTGTGCCAGTCATAAGCTTATTATGCACTTTCAACTCAATCTCATCTGGCTGCACACTCTGCTCCACTCCATATCTTTGATCACCCTCTGCATCTTATCTTATTGAGATGCCTGCCACCAACATCAATTCTTTGCTTGTGTCTGTCCTGAAACACTGTCATGTACCATGATTGGAAATTTGCCATCACAATGGTGTTATGGCATGGGGGAAATTGGGAGGTTTTGACAAAGGAGAGACTGACAACATGGGAAGGACAAAGGATTGAGATATGAAATCAGAGGAGGCACTCATGGCAATTGGGCTGACAATTGATCCCAGCCAATACCAGTACATTTCAGATGTGAAAACTGGTGCTGAGGCATGGAAAAAGTTGGAGGCAGTATATCAGAAGAACAGTCATGCAAATTGTATTGTGCTGATGTGCAAGTTCTACAGCACTAGGCATGATCCCAACAAGCTGATCTGTGATTACATCAATCCAATCATTCATGTTGCCATGCAACTCAGAGCCATTGACATAAAGCTTGAGGACAATACTACTATTGATGTGCTCATTATGAATCTTGACAAGACATGGTCTAACATTGCTGTGACCCTCAGTGCATCTACCGGACTACTCACTACACCCACCAATATCACCGGTACTCTAATTGACAAAGAAGGAAGGAGATTGGCAGGCAATGATCTCATCACTTCTGGATCATTGGATCACACTCTTGTGGCCCACACTAAATTCCAATATCACTTGCTATAATTGCAGCAAACAGGGACACTTGGTGAAGCACTGTCACAATGCCAAGGAAAAGAAGGAAAAGAAGAAGGATGCTACTGACCAGGCCCATGTGGGTACTGATCACTACACTTTTTAGCTTTATTTTTAGAATTTCTGGGATGACATGGCCACTTGATGATGTATGAATTCCAGAGTCAGGGAGAGCTTTGATGACAAGTTCCAAGGCCAGGGAGAGCCTTGATGGATATCCAGAACTAGGACAGTTCTAATAAGTGGTTTCTGAGGGCAGGAAGATTCTTGATGACATGTATGGACATTTTTCTATTTCTGGATTAAGGGAGAGAGTTGGAGATAGGGTTACCAATTTGGTAATCCAGAAAGATGTCACCAATGCTGCAATGGGACATTCATGCCCATAGTACTTGATCTCACATAGCTCTACATAGTTTCATAGTCTAGTAGTATAAATATTATAGTAAAGTGGGCAATCTCCTCATGAGATTGTTACCCAATGGCCTAACAGCCTGTGTGTCAGTCATAAGCCTATCATGCACTTTCAACTCTATCTGACATCTCTGACACATCCAAAGATTCAGATGATCCTTCTGAGGAAGAGGACTCCTCACCTGTATCATCTAGTTGATACTTATTATAAGGGCAGTTGCCCACCACCCAAATTTAAGTGTCAGATAAGATATATAATCAATAACAAATGAATAATTACTATTAATTAGCAGGGAATTAAAAGTGCCACCAGCACAAATTGAATATACAATCTACTGCTTGCACTCAAAAATGGGCAGATGCAGTACTACTAAAGTCCTTTACAATACATGTAAGTAAGATTATTATATAGAGTAACTACATAACAATAAAAAAGGTACTCATGCTACCACTTTGGTTCCACTCATTGTTTGGGACCTGCTCATTGTTGCACTGCCCTGCTCACCTTCCCCCACCCATGTCACCTCCTTCTCTGCCATCATGGTACTTTTTCCCTCTCATACCCTCATTGCCCTTTCCCCTCCTCTTGTCACTTCAGGAAATGTCTTGGGAAATAGGTGTTAGAAACATGTCAAATGATTTCTAACACATTTTTCTTGAGAAATATCTCAAAATACAAATTTCTAAGAAAAATGTGTTAGAAATCATTTGACATGTTTCTAATACATATTTCTCAAGATATCACAAACATTTCCTAAAGTGTGTTGTCCCTTCCCCTCTCCTCATTGTACCCACCTCTGGCCTCATTGTCCCCTTCTGTGGCCTCATCACTATTATGCCATCATGTGCGCATCCCTTCCTCCACCTGTCCTCACTCTGCCCAGATTGTGCAGCACCAGGTAGCATCATGGCCACCTACATAGCAGGCATTGCTGCAGGCCCAGTGTTTCTGTGAGTGGATAGGGTGGAGCTGGATTAGAAGGTTGTGTAGGTCATGTCATTTGGGGGCAGTGGGCTCATGCAGGGGCTTGTTGGATTTCTGGGCCTGGGTGGGGTCATTGGGGAATGTTGAGAGTGGTGGGGGGCATTGACCATGGCCACACACCTGTATTCCTGAGCTTGAGTATACAGGCTTGCAGGCATGCACTGTCGAGCTCACATGTGGGGGAAACAGGCAGGTGCAGAGCATGTGTGGGAGCCAATGCAGAGGTAGGTATGCAGGGCAGGGTATTTGTCTAATGCATAATAAGGAGATTAGGCATCTGGCAGGGAGCTGGGATGGCTACACCCATGTACCTCACAGGTATCCCACTTGTAGGGTCTCCTGACTGCCCCTCTACTATGGCCCACCTCTCATGCCAGCTCACATCACTCTTGTGATGGAGGAGGGTGTGCATTTGATCATGCTTTCTGGTTTATTGGGGTAGGGGAGCATGTTTCATGCTGTGGGAGTTGGAAACAGTCAGCAGGAATTAACAGGCACAAACAGTGCCATGTACCTCACAGGTGTCCCATGCTGTTCAGGTCCCCTGACTTACCCTCAACCTCAACCCACCTTCAATGTTGACTCACATTGCCAACAAGGCAGAGGACTTATACACTATTCATAGCTCTGGAAATGTAACACCATATATTTATATTTATGAGAGGCTGAAGAACAAGTGACAAAGTTTTCATCAGACATTGTTTACATTTGTTTATATATGCACTACAAGGTGTTGAACAAGGGTTTTTGAGTTCAATTCTCATTCAAAAATTGATGTTATTTGAGATCTTAATAGTTGAATATGATACCAAGGTATTGGATGCAAAATATCTATATTATTATATAAGAGAGGCCAAAGAAGAGATGGAAAAGCTTTCATGTCACTTCTGATCTGTGGCACAACCATCATCCATGACATCTTCACTTATTTTTGATAGAGAAAAATTCTGAAATCTAAAAGTAGTGCATCCTGATTCATATAGATCTCCATTGATCACCATTGAGGTCACTGCTGAGCAGATTTTCCAATTTTGATGAGTTTGTTTATAGTTATTTACCTTGACCATTGAATGTGCTGAGAAGATCATCCACAAGCATTTTATCCCTTCCTCTCAGCTTTTTGGTGGGGAAACATATTGAATCTCTTTAAATATATTCTAAAAACATATGAGAGCTTCCTCAACAGTTCATGTAAGATATTTCATTGTTATTATACCAGAATTTCAGCTTTTTGGATGCTAATTGATGAGTATTTGATGGGATTGATGGGAAAATATATCAAATCTCCGAAATTATTCAGGGAACATATTGATCTATTATTATCTGTTATCATTCCATAGTATTAATTTTGCTGTTTTGATTCTCTTAGTGATGGGGAAATATATAAAACCTCCTAAAAATGTATTGAAAACATATATGAAAGGGTCCACACTGATATTCAAACCCATTTTCGCTTTTTCAATTTTTTATTGATGGGAAAACATATGAAATATCCTAAAAATGTATAGAGAACATATATGAAATGCTTTATCCTTATCCATCAATTGCCATCAAATCTATTTTCGCTTTTTTTGACATTTTAACTGCTGAGAAAACATATGAACCTCCTAAATTTACTCAGAGAACATATCACAAGGGTCCACTACCACTCATCAATGCTATGCAAGCTGCTTTTTCTAATTTTTGCTTTTTAAGGATTTTTTAAAAGAGTTTTCAAGCTAGCAGGCATTTATTCTGATTTTTTTTTTGGCTGGTGGGCAACTACCAGTAGTGATGTCTTCAGTACCTTGGGCAACTGCCAGCTTTTGAAGGCATAAACTGGATGACATGGCTGGACTCCTTTGCCCCCTTCATATAATCAAAGACACATCCTAATGCACTATTCTTAGTGACCTGGTTAATGGGTTTGAGTTTCCACAAAGATGTCTCTTTCCCAGAAACCTTACTTCCCCAACAAACCTTGTTTGTGACCCTGTCAATCACGATTCCCATCTCATGAGACAGCAGTTCTGACATGGCACATGAGTGATGTTTCTTCTTCAACAACTTCAATTTATCCTTTTGAAGTTGACGAATTTCCTTTTCAAGTTCACATTTAAAATGGATATGCTCAGAAAGCTCTTCACATGAGGGTGGCACAACCAAGTCTTCCTTATTGTCATCTGTGTCATCAGCAGCACTTGATGACTTTGAGTGCTGCTCCTCATCACCAGGGGCATCACCATCATTAGCCTTCTGGATATTGTAAGCTGTGAGGATTTCTCACTGGATCTCTGGATCCAACTCATCACTCAACAGGTCAGCATCACCCCAATTCCTGAGGTCTGGGCCTTTGCCCTTGCTCTGAGCATTAAAATTAGATCCTGTTCCATGTGCACTGGAATCAGGATCTTGATTGTTACATGCATCAATTAGCACATGTTGCTCATCAGTAAGGCTGTTCCTAGCTATGCTGATAGCAACTGATTGTTCCCAAGAAAGTTCTGTCATGATTCCCAGGTGAGAATCAATTCCCCCCACCCATCAACAGGGTATCTCACTATTATTCAAAGGAACATCACCATTCTCAAGGGAAACAGTGGAGTTCTGGGCAATAGCAGGTATATTGTCTGCACTTGTAGTTACATCCATTGTACTAGACTTGGTGGCTAATGCCAGAGATTCAAAGAATCCATCAAAAGTGAGTCTGTGTTGAGCAGACCTCACACCAGCCACCAGAGTAGCTGGCTCATAAAACACTGCCGGAGCAGTGGAAAGGGTATCTTGTGGTGCAGCACAAAAATCTGGGCCTCAACAAGATTCTATCTCATCTTCGGAGTTGGAAGCATCAGCCATGTAGGGTTGAGGGGGATGCACAATGTGAAGAGCCCCTCTGGTAGTACCTCCAGTCCTAGTGACAGCCCCCATGTCCCACATGGCAGTCAGCCTCAGACAGAGATGGTACCTAGTAGATTCATTGTTAGTAGACATGGAAAATAGATGACTCATGCCCAGGATGGTTCTGGTTGATCAGACCAAAAGTAGCCCACAGTGACTGAGTCAGATAAGTGTTGCCAAGTAGCTAGAACTTTGTTGAGTTCAAAATATGTAACATGAGACAGCCGGGATAGGGAGTAGTCACATCACATGGAAGGTTGGAGTCTCGCAGCAGGAACTGGTGTAAGTCCTAGTATTGTGAAAGCTAGCTATTACAATTATATGTAAAGCTTTATATACTCAGAGGGAATCTTGGGGTAACTCAGTAAGCAAAATGATAAGGTAAGTGAATGTGTAACAAGGAGTGTGTCATGTAGATGCTACAGATGCATAAGGATACCAGTATCTGGTGATGTTGAGACATGTCCAAGTGGAGCTGTGGCCAACCCGAGGCCCTATGTTTGCACTGTTTCAAGGAAAGCTGATGTGACAACAATCACGTGACGCACAACGCGTGAAAGCGTGTTCGTTGTGGCTGAAATGCTCAGCAAGTTGTCTATATTTTATATTTGAAGGAGTATGTTGGAGGTAGTGAATGATACGGAGACGACACTTGCAAATATTTATGGAGAAATACAAAAGAAACGAGTGGCATTGATGTGACTTGTTGATAAACGTGACAGAGCGTGTCTCTTGAAGTTGACTGTCACTCACTGCAGGCAGCCTCTGGGTTCGTATCCACGTCTCGCGATTCTTCTATCCGCCACACGTCCATCTCTTTTTCTTGTTCAACCATGGCTACCCTCAACCGCCGTCCTCTCGTAAGCCGTCCCTCTCACCAGCTCCCAAACATCGTCTCGTCTATCAAGCCACATAGAACAGTCACTGGAAACAAACGTCCCAGGTCTCCAGAACCAGCCATGGATCCTTCTGCAAGCTCGCAAACAACAAAACGTGTCAAGTCTGCCGATCTCCCCCCTGCACGCGATAAGGTCAGGGAGCGGAAGCACATAGAGCGAGAACAGCAGAAGGCCGAATTCAAAGAGAAATATACTCGAGCATTCCCCGGCTTTACATTCTACTTCGACGAACTGCACATTGCGCCCGAGGAGCAGGACTTCTTCGAAGAAGCTATTGAGAGTCTCGGAGGCGTATGAACTCTTCCTTACTGTCTGATCGCAGACAACTCAAATCAAGTCTTTGCAGAAAATCGTTAAATTTCTTGATAAAACTGTGACACACTTCATTAGCAATCGAGCAGAAGCCGCCCAGAGTGCTCCAGCCGACAAAGAAAATACCCAGAAAGCGGCTGCCTTGCTACGGAGCCCAATCAAGTTAAAGAACCGGTGTGTGGGAACCATAACGTTTCTGGCCTACTCATGACCGATTACTCTAGACTTGGCAAAGAAATTGAGTGTGTAAATCCTGCCAGTATCTCTACAACTCTTGATCACAAGGTTTGGAATACCACTAAACTCGAGAGCGTACTCCAGCGACTTGTCGACCCTCCCATTGCTTCCACTTCCAGTCATCCTATTGCTCTCAAAAAGCATGGACCATCTCTCGAACGTCTTTTGAAATACGAACAAAAAAACGGAACGACGGAACGCGATCCTACCCAGAAACGCCATGATTTTAAATACTTCACGCGTGGAAGCCGTTTCGTACTCATCGAGGATATACGAGAAGAACTAGCTACCATCGCTGCGCACGAATACCCTATATCAAAGGCACGAGAATCACAGGCACCTTGGCCCATCTTGCACTGTCATCCCCAATCAAGAGGCCCCTTCGTTGCCTTCGACGAGAAAGAGAAACGGCGATGGGAGAAGCTGCAGAAGGCCGAGAAAGAACAAAAGGCGGAGGGAAAGGAATACACGACTCGACTTCAGCAGGCGGAAATCATGAAGAAGAGAGCGGAGGTCAATTTGCACGCAAGGCGGACGGGAGATTTGAGACGATCGGTGTCGATGAACAACCTTCATAAACGGGCAACGTTCCCCAACGATGACTACCCTGTCGATCCTGACGGAGATGTCGAGAATTTGAACTCTGCAAACGCGTCAGGGTTCCTTGTGTCCGGCACCGCTGGATACATGGCTGCTTCAGGAAATAGCGTGGGTATCACCTCGACCACAGGGACAACCTCGACTACAGGGTATACATCCCGACAGCTACCTTTCGCGCTCAACGGACGAATGAAGCACATTGTTACATCGCGCAAATTTCCCTCCACGGTTGCAGATAAGGAAAACAAGGGGCCGTCCATGGGGCCTCCACCTGTCATTCCTGAACGACAACCTTTCCTGCGGAAGAGTAGAAGCACCAATACGCTCAAATTACCGAAGAGGGAGGAGGGCAGTAAACCAGGATATTGCGAAAGTTGTCGCGCTAAGTTTTCAGACTTTAAAGAGGTAAGTTTTACTACGCCCCTCTTTGTTCATTTCCTTACGGTATTTTAGCACATCGATAGTTCAAAACATCAACGGTTTGCCAACAATGCTGCGAACTTTTTGCAGCTTGATTGCGTTCTTTCTCGTGTTCAGCGACGTACAAAGGCCGAAGTATCGAAAGCCCACACGCAGAGGCAGGCGAGCCGCAAATTCACCTGTAGTCATACTCATAAGCATGATTAGCTTAAGTCTGATCCCGTGGACGTATACCTTGACACATATGAACGTGCAAATGTGATCCACTGTGCAGTCGATCTTCATTTCTCCAGGCCCTCATTGTTCAATACGCTTCTTTACTCTCACGGTTGTACCTGTAATAAATACATTGACATTAAAACCCAAGCCTCAAACGTGTCCAATCATTTACGCATGCGTCGTGAGGATCGCGTGGGTGGTCTTTCTGTAAATATATACTTATTCTCAACAAATGTCACGTACAAGCAGGAGGAGTTAGGAGAACGTTTGTGGCTCACATGCTACTGGATCAGAACTGTCAATAAAGTAGTAATGCCATCCGTTGCAATGCCTGTCAAAGTGGAACCCATCAGTTGCTTTGAAATCGCCTGGCGCTTCTGCAATTACCATGATTGACGCTAACATTGAGACGTTGATAAGTTTTAAAGTCCGTATTTTGGCTGGGACCTGGAGCCTTACCCAGTTGATCCCGGAGCAAGCAAACCCGTCAAATTCTGCGCGGTAGTCGCGTAGGTAATGCCACCAAAACTGGTAGTCCCAACTGCGTTCGAGACTAGAAGATCACGGCCTCCAAAATTTAACGTTTCATTCGAGGAAACTAACGTTCAGATAATTCTAAACTTACCGACATCATAACCGTCTGCTGCTATGGTGTGGCTCTCGCTGATGTTCTGAGAAGAAGGTTTGGTGATCTCAGAATTAAACAAACATCTCATCCCACCTCTTCTTGGGAAACCCTAGGAAGGGCGACTGGTTTTTAGAGCTTGTTTTCGAAAATATGAATAGATGATACTCACGCTAGAAACAGGGCTCCGCTGTTAGCGGTCGGGCCATTCTGCCGGAAGACCCTGGGGAGAGTCAGTTCCTCAGAATGTGTGTATTCAACGCTGATTACCTAAAATGATTTCCTCCGATGAGGCTCTCTAAACATGTACCAGCGTCGGGGTCTCCGTAGTCCTGACGGAGTTCAATCTAGATAATAAGGATCAGGCCAGGATGTCCAGAAGTAGACAGCCATCCATACCGTTTGATTGACAAAGCCATTACCATCCCCTAGATTAGCCGATTGGGGGTCACCCAGGTGGATGCCGAGGCACTCCGTGGAACTGAAAAAGTGAATTTGAGTCGTCAGTGAGAAAATCACTCTAAGCGAAAATGTACAAGCCAATGGCCTTCGCAAAATTGACAACCCCATCGTCCGTAAGGACATCTGGAGAACTTAGTCCAGAGATTATGACCTGAAAATGAGATGAATATAATGCATGATTGATGAAATACATCCAGGCAAACATTGAGTGGCTCTCCAAGTCCATTTCCAGCTTGAGAAATATCAGAACAGGTCCTGGAATGAGTTGCTAACAATTCACTTACCGTTGTCCAGTAATGAGCCGCCCCCAGCTGTAGGATCATAGAAGTCCACGGCACGCTGCTGAAGAGTCAGGCCAGAGACGAACTGATAGAACAGAAACAGAAAGAGGATTTGCATGGTATTGATACTTCGTCTGCGATCTCGTTCAGAGATGGGTCTCTGGAGGCCTCAGTCGAGCGCCCTATCTTAAATAGCAAACAGAGTCCGATTCGCATGTCGCATGGGGTACCTGAGAAGCGAAGAACTGAAATCAAACGACAAACGTGCATTCTTAGTAGAACGCTTCAGAATCTGTTGACCATATGTCACTGCTTGCCATGTGACAAACGAAATTGTTTGAGATGAGCTCGAGGAGGCTACTTGGCCTGCTAAACCTGCTTTGAGAACCTTGTTCCCTTGTGAGCGCCTCCAATTTCTAAGTGTCGAAGAACCGATTAAGCACTTCTGGGATAACACCTGGTTTGTTTGCCGCGGATGATACTACCGAGAGCTCTATGACACGATAGACTGCAAGAGAAGCCTATCTTCAGCGTCTTAGTATTTTGTTTGTTTGGTATCCGGGGATGGCCGTGACACTTCCTGTTTGTTGAACTACGTTCACCATATATGGCAAGCTGCGACAACTTAAATCGATGAGTCAACTCAAGTCTTGTGCTTGCCGGTACTGTGCAACAATAGTTACTGTTTTGGTGACGATCAATATGTGATAATATGTCCTATAGGTACCTATCAGGTTAACCTTTGTATACTAAAGTCGAGGGACGTTTCGAAATGGAGCCAGGTTAGAATGGCTAGTATCTAAGATATACACCCAGGGACCCCATAAAAAAATCAACCTTTGCCAAGTTATCATCATAATTTTTTTGTTGGATTATTGGCTCTCGCCAACTTAGCCGTCGTCAAGTGTCTGTTCAGACTTGAGACAGGTTTTGCATCTAAATTTGTCCTTACAGATGATCGAGGCAAGTCACTTGTCACGTCACGGCAATCTCAAGTCGTAAGTAGGATCGGGTTCCGAGTTGCTGTTGCCATCCCTCTTTCACAGCGTTTTCGTCGGCAAACGACCTATCAGTTCACTGAGCTTCCTTATAAAACTACTTAAAAACTCCTCCATCTACTTGCGAGGCCCCTGCGTTGTCCTTTTCTCCGCGCTGCTCGAAGACAAACGAGAGGCGTAGCTTTATCCTGCGTGGCTTCATTATAGGCTCCGGTCTGTTTCTTACATCTGGTGAGTATTAACTTCTATTAGACACGCCGTTCTTCTCGAGCGACCGTGTTATTTTCGTTTCCCTTTTTCAAGCAAAATTTCCAGACAGGTAAACGCCGATCGGTCTCACCGAATGATGTCAGACCTTCAAGAAGGGGATGGACTTACGGGAGATCCTAACGAAGATGAACAACTAACGATAAGAATTCCGAATCCGAAGGTTTATATGGCTCGTCAGTCACTTTGGATTGGTCGTCGGGGCAAGCCTAGGTGTGACCATTGTCGGTTAAACAATCTAAAGGTCCGCTGGCCAGAAATCACCCGCCCTTTATTCTGTCTCATTTTCTACAGTGTGATCGTGTTTTACCTGCCTGTAATCATTGCTCCTGGACTACAGGGAGGGAGTGCAAATATACGCCACTTCCTACACCAGCTCATAGAGGTATCCCACGATGCGACCGTTGTCGCTTGAATAACTTGAAGGTTTGTTTTTACAATCTTTTCGAGTGTTTTGAAAGTGGATCCATCTGTAACTGGTAGTGCGATCGCAACTTGCCCGTGTGTAACCACTGTAAGGACGACGACAAGAAGGAGTGCAATTATACGCCCAAGAAAAGGCGAAAAGCGACATCTGATAATGCACAATTATCTGCAGAACGACACTCGCCAATTGATATGGGAAATCTTCCATCCCTCGTTGATTTCCCTGAGGAGATAAACTTTTATGGACAAAATGTAGCGTCTGCTTCCATATCTCGCACGCATGGTCACCCGTCATCCTCCGTTTCTAATTCCTCTAGCCCGCCACGCTCGCACTCCTCACAGACAGGACGTTTTACGGCGGAGCTAGTGCCCATAAATCGACCAATGGTAGACCCCTCACTATCAATTCCCCATCACTCGGACCAGAAAAGCTTGTCCACTCAACAGAAACCAAGCCAAAGAGTCTATATTGTTCCATGGAATAGCCCCTCTTTCGCCCGGCTACCAGATTTCATGACCCTGCAGCTCAAATCCCTAAGTCCAGTAGAATTCCCGGATTCCACCGTCTTCGACGAAGTGCTTTCCACATTTCTGGAAGGCGTGATGCCAGAGCTCCGCGAAACATCTTGTCTCACAACGGAAAGTTATGCTGCGGTTTATAGATGTCTTTTAGGGGATAATTCCTCGACGCTATCGCCTAGAATGCGCGAATGGGTTTCATATCATCACCTGTGCCCAGGATCCGACCTCTTCCATCTCATATTATCTCCGCGTGAGACTATCTATCAAGCTGAGGATCTCAAGCGCGAGGCTTTACGTCGGACGTATTGCAGTCATGTTGACAAAGGCAGCGGCAAGGGACGTGGAACTCTGGATCCATACCCCCAGGATACAATGGAGGATGCAGACACATTCGAGCGCTTGCCTGTTCGAAATCAGCTATTTGACATACTGACTTTTGCCCACATTGCTCACGATACTCCCCCTGAAATGCTACTGAGGATTAGGAAACTGGGATTTGTATGTTTTCTCTGATTTTACTTGTTTGTCGCTTACTTCAGTGTCCCTGTCGGCAGGCTTCCATAACTTGGCCAATGGCTGAGCTATACACCCGCCTCTGTCCCACATGCAATTTCCAGGGCAGGCAGACAGAAGCTCGTCCCTTGTGAAGGCAGACTGATTGAGAGTACTTGGTGGAGGGTTTTTTTAATCAATACTATGCACTCCACACTTTCTGAACGAGAATAGTTGTATCATCCATCCAGCGTTCTTCCATTTCCACAGTTAGATTTCGCGATACCATGTGAACGTCGTCGCCTCCCAGAATATCTTGCAGTAAGGATAATGCCGTATTCACCGGGTTCGTGGAGCGCGAATTGAGTGCATTGCCTGTGATGGTCACCCAACATTCTACCATCTCTGTAGCGTCCATCCCGTTGTATCGCTCCGTTGACACCACTCCATCTGAAACAAGTAACACAAAGTACGGAGGTTCTGGCACATGGTGACTGACGTCCGGGAGATTGGACACATAAGGTGGGGTCAAAATACGCTGCGCATAATGTTCAAGTTGCTTAGGAGATATCCATGGTTGATTTGCGTTCTTGAACACATGTGAAGTGTATGTGGCGGGCAGCTTTAGCCAGGTGTCCCCAACAGCTGTGATCAGGTTTCAACGAGAATGAAATTGCCGAGATAGCTGCTTGTGAGGACTTACCTCTAGTTGGCTCGAGAAAGCCGATCATACGGTTATCCTTGATGGCACTGGCCTCCCTAGGATGTTCACGCATGACTCGTGACACTTCCTCCGGATTGTTGAGATCGTGTACCGAAGTAATTTGACTGCCACACCAGACTCGACCACGACGATGACCCAGCACTATTATCAAGCTGGTGAGAGAACCGCAAGCAGAATGATCTTTGGTCTCGAAAGCCCACCTGCGCGACAATCTGTTATGGTTAGATTACGAGTTTGAGGCGCTGATAGATCGCACCTCCAAGATTTGCAATCCACAAATTCCCCCTGGAATCAGTCAAACTAAGGACGAGGGTGGCGCCACCAAAGCTGCGAGCAATTATGTTGTGATCCGTGTCGTGGAGTATGGTCATAATTTTCGGATCTTCGAGGCGTCTAATGTCGTCGAGATTTCTGGGTATCAGTTGCAAAAACTGAGATGTTATCGAGTCATCAATGTTCTGAATGGCGGCGCGCAATATTTCGACAACCTGGTTAGGCTGCAGGGAGAGGCATTTAGCAAATGTAGTCCGGAGGGAGGTCTTGACAGCCTCGGGTAGTCTTTGAGTGACGAAGTCAACGGTTTCCTCATTGAGGTGACCTGAGCAATCTTAAGCATGGTCTTGAAGATATCTTCCACAAGAACTTCATCTTACCGTCTAAAACCGCATTAAAAATCCACCTGCCATCAGTCAAGTCCCACTCCTCGCTGATGTACCGATCTTGTGACCGAGCGGCATATGATAGACAGGGTTGAAGAGACACAACATCGACACCAAAGGGGAGACTTTGAGCCCCAGACATCCGAAACAATTCTGTAGTCAACGACGCCTCCTTTAAGATACGATAAGTCCAAGACCCCTGGCCAGGAAACCCCATGTCCGTTCGGCCAAAGTTGCTGACCTCAGCTAACGCCTCTAGATGCTCGGAAGGAGTGGCGGCTGGTAGGGAGACGACGTTTGATCTCATGAGCGGAGGTTACGGTGCGCTAGGAAGATGTTCTTTGAAAGATGGAGAAGGCTCGACATATTCAAAGACATCCTAAGTATAAAGGCGACCATCGGACATATGCCCATCAACAGGTGATGCAACATAGACCCGAGCGTCTGGCGAGGCGACATGTTTGTTGAAGCCCATTTCATAGACAGATAACATTAGATGTCAAGGATTTTTCAATAAGGTATCGAAGATGGGACATCCATCACAAGGTCGGAACCGCCGGGTGAGAGTATTAGCCCAGGTTTTCGCTGAGTCCATATTTTTCCATATCAGCTGTGGCGTTTTCGGTCACCTTCGACTACTTCTGATGCTGATTACTGATAAGATGCCAGCTTATTTGCAATGTCTTGCTGGAATGATCTCGGGAAATCTGGGATGTTTCGAGGGCTGGGCTAGAAACTCATCTGGGGAAGTTGTCGCTCCGAGTCCTTTGGTGATCATTTCGACTAGGCGACGAGACCACATTTGACACATGTCCTGGTTCAAACGATATCTCAACTTAACTGGCCGTTTTGTTGATCGAAGGGTGAACAGGAGCGACGTGCACTAAAAAAAGTTCATCGCGCAGCACACTGAGCATCATTCTTGATGCACACCTTAGTATCAAACCTCAAATGCATCAGCTGTACATCTCAGGGCTGCGAATAATTCACATAGAAGAAAAAGAGTGCATAGGTAATCAATCACGAGGGTAAAGGAGAGCAAAGGAGTAAATCTGCGCAAATGGCAATGTCACAACCTTCCAAAGGAGATGACAGAAAATTGTCAGCGAGCAGATCAAACCAAGTGACAACCGCGGCAGGCATACAGACAGACTATACAATTTTTAAAAAAAATACATATATTCATTTTTCAAGTTCAAAACTTGCGAAGGCAAGATCATATCCGCCAAACTCGTAGTTAATTTTGTCCGTTCTCCTGTAAGCTGGTTGCTTGCAGGTATTGGAAAGACGTTTAACGTCACGTGAAAAATTGCGGGTGGTACTGGGGTCCGTGAGAGCACTTTTGAAGGCTCTCTGAGCTACTTCAACGCTCTCCTCGGCTGCGTCGTTGTCCTGGCTGGACATAAACAGTGTAAGGCTGAGACGGCCGGGTTGGAAGATGGTGACAACACGCTGTATAAGCGTCTTGAGATCGGGGATGAACTGGGTTTTCTGCGAGGCGTGGGATGGTACATTGCATTCGAAGCTCGCATATGACCAGCCTTCCTCTGGAGTTACATGGATCGTATAGTAGCCCTCTATAGAAGCATCGGATAGGAGAAGAGAATCTGTATCGCTGGAGTCACCACCCCATTTTACAAGGGCATTTGCGGAATAACCGCATGGCGTAAATGTATAGGCATCCAAAGTGGTAAGATGCGGTGGGAATATGTCCGATATGCCGAGTGTCTGGGAAAGCTCCGCACCATGGGTGTGTGGGTCATCGGGGGGAGTGAGGGAGGAAAAGAAGGGAGCACGCGCGGAGGCGGCGAGGTCACTCATAAGAATTTCTATGGTATAGTCTGGTGGCAACTGAGTGTCTTCGAATTCGTCGGAGGCGATCTCGGGTAAATTTCCATCTCCAGGGTTAGTGAGGTAAAGGAGCCAATGGTCACCGTTGACCTTGCCGACGGTATAGGCTGCGCCGGTGGTAAAAATGTTGTCAAGATACTCGACTTCCTGTTTCCAGTCCCTATGTGGGCCAAGCTGGCGGTCAGGGAACATGAACGACTTGCGGGAGTAGAAGCAGCGATAAACGGAATGCATGTTCGCCTGAGTGGCTGCTATCTCGAGGATGCGCGGAAGCCCGAGAAGATTGAGAGTAGTTCCACATGTTTTGAGAATGAGGCGGTGGGGAGATACGAAGAAAGATGATTCGCTGGTCATGGATCAGAAACGGCAAGCATAGGGAGCAGTGAAGTGCACCTTAGGAGATATGCGTCCATTTCGTCGCCTTGGACGATACTGAGGACCTGGCACTTGACGATGTCAAGCATTTCCTCCCATACTTTGCGATCGACCTTTCTAAGGCCGGTTCTTCCAAGATCATCTGGAGATGCAGCGTCTGGGACGTTGTTTGCAGAGGGTTTAAACCAGATCTCGAGGAGTTTTTCCGGGCCTTCAAAGGGGCCCTGGGGTTCGTCGGGAAGGTGTGACATTGTGAGTAACGATGCTATCGAACTGGAACAGAAGAGAGAATTGGGCCACAGAGGGCGATTTCAGGATGCATGAAACGGGGGAACAGGAAAAAATATGGAGTAGCCAGGGAGCCCTCAGCCGAAATATCTGAAGCAACTTGAAAAAGAATTTCAAAATTTCCATCAGCGGCAAATGCCGAAATCACGTGGCGGCGGCGCAATGGCCGAGGATACTCGTCAACTTGTTTTTAATTCATTTATAATCCTTACAATTATATTGCTCTTGCTGGTTTCAAAAGTAGCTATGGTCCGCAATCTTCTACCTCGCATCCACATATTCAAAGCTTTTGCGCCACTCGCCACTCGTCCAATTCTTCCCGTCGTCCGAATTCGCCCCCTCGTAGGTCCATCGCGTCCTCGCCTCTTCCACCAGCTTCCTCCTCGTCTCGAGCCCGTATCTCCAACACCACCACCAACACCGCCGCCACCAGCATCTCTTCCAGAAGACGCAACTCTCTCACAGCGTCTCAAACATCTCATAAAATCTTACGGCTGGTACGCCCTCGGCGTCTACTTGGTCCTCTCGGCAGTCGACTTTGGCGTCGCTTTTGCCGGAGTAAACCTTGTCGGTGCAGAGTATGTCTCACAAGTAGCCGCAAACGTGAAGCAGTACTTCGCCAGCATCTTGAATTCTCACCCTCCAGAACCTGGTCGCGATGAGATAGACAATTCCGGCGTACGACCAGGCGACCAAGGCCACGAAGGCCTGTATGCAATGATCGTCTTGGCATACACAATCCATAAAACCCTCTTTCTCCCCGTGCGCGTTGGTTTGACCGCTGCCTTCACTCCAAAGCTAGTAGGATGGCTCAGTCGTCGTGGTTGGGCAGGCGGTGCCGGCACGAGGCGGGCTGCGAATGAAATGAGGCAGGCGCTACGGCGAGATAGGAATAATTAGGCCCCGGGTTACTCTACTAGTCATCCCATAAATTAAAGTATGCTCTTGGCCTTCCACTTCAGGCATCAATCGCTAATTCATTTTCAAGCTTATACACAATCCTATATATTGGAATACATAAATATCCATGCTCGGTTGCATCATTGCGCTGGGGGGACTTCTTCCTCTGAATCAGGCTGCTTTGTTAACCATTCAACTGCGAGTGATACGAGACGTACCTTTCAAGATTCCTTCCTTGACCAGTTCGGCGGGCTTTGGACGCTGCTGCAAGGCGTGGTCAAGCTTGTCCTGTTGACTATGATTAGAATCGCGCCGACAATCAGTGGTAGCATGAACACCTCGAGCTGTGACCGCTCCAGTTTATCCCTTGCGGCGATCAAGCTTGGCGAAATGCCCTTGTCGTCTGTACTCATTCAGGGTCAAGTAGTGTCGCATAGAGTTGATATATGTACCTTTGAGAACGTTGCGCTCAATGAGCTCCTTCTTTTCGGGACGCGCACTTAAGCGCCGTTCGAGAGCCCGCCGAGTTTGGTCATCGATTGAGGACTGTCTAACAGGCTTTGTGGCTGTGGGTGTACACGTTAGTTCGAAGATACTGAATGCACAGGTGGGAAAGTCATACACATATTCAAGATAGATGGTGGTTATAGTTTGTGTTAGGAAGTTGGTGGCACTAAGTTCCACATGCCACTTGACAATGCAACAAGTCACGGGGTTTCACATAGAGGGTGACACAATCCAAGTCTAGAACTAGGCTGGTCAGGGTTATGAGTGTGGCTTCAAGTTCAACTTGATTGCCCATAGCGGGGTAAATTTGGCCTCTTCCTCTGCCTCAATTTATAGTTGTACATCCTGTGAGGCGAAAGCGAGCCATAAAAAAAATTGAGACCGAATCGAACAGCTTCAATCGCCGAAGTGGTAATTTCGGTCAATTTACAATAAAAGCAGATACACATATATTCAGATAGGTAAGTAGCTAAGAAAAAGAGTCAGTAAGATGATAACAATAAATGGCAGGGAAGCATACCTATGACATGAGCTGCACACTTTCTTGAGGATGCGGATTGGACTGATAGGGAATAGGCAGGGGCCTCCACAACATGAGAAGAGTGCAGAATCCCCGGTCAACCACTTCATTTTCAAAGAGTGGCCATTCACAATTTATATGGGCTTGATCTTAAAGTGGAGGGATATGAGTGAGAAGATGAGGCACTGATGATGGATTTAGTCAAGGTGGGCTCAGGAGGTGACGTTTTCTGCAGACCTTCAAATCTTGAACGAGGTAGTAAAAGACACGAAGTCCTTCGGGGTCCTCGCTATCTTGGATATCAACGAGAGCTCCAATCTTAGCCGTCTGTGAGAGGTGTCAGGAGTATGGGGGCTAGTATTACAAGAACGACGCACTTCAAACGCAATGTGATCATTTCCAACACGAATCTCGAGCTCCTGCTTCCCGACGATGTTCTTTTTCGGCCAGTTCGTGTCGTCTTCTCTGAGAAAACATCGTATCATGCCCTGGCGAATATTACGAGCCAACTTACTTGGTGATTTCACTGGCTTCAACGATGCGTTTGAGCTCTTTCACAACCAGAGGCCCGACCCACACTATGGACGATCGGAGGGGTCAGATAATGCATGATATTAGCGGTGCAATATAAACTGACTCTCTTTGCGGATGAGACTGTCATTGCGATAGTTGGAGTTATTTGCATACCGCAGACGGCCATGCGAGTATTCGAATTCGAGGAATTCGTGTCCATGCTTGCCTGAGTGACCGGTGCTATGTAGAGGATTATAAATGTTTTTGAATCAGGATAGAATGAAGAAAACCTACTAGTATCTGGAAGAAAGACTTAGAGGCATGAAATTGTTCAAAAAGCAAGTGCCCACCTTAGGTAGAAAGGGTCATTATCTGGAGTAGCCATAGTGAATGCAAGTGGGAAGAGGAGAGAGAATCCAACACGGCCAAGCGCCGACAAACACGACAGGACTCAAACGTCGCACAGTCCAAGTCCAAGCTGATCAGCACCACGCGCGAGTCTTCATGAATACTAGTAGTTTGTTATGTATATTACAATACAATACATCTGGCGCATTACATAGCCCTACAGTAGTATCTACTCCGTATCCTCAATCTTTTTACGCTTCAGGTTGCTTTTGAGTTTTTTTCCAGACGAATTCTTCCCGTATGCTCCACGCTCCTTTGTACGCATTGATGGACTCGCGGGCTTCTCGAATATATTCGGCGACGCGCGCAACTTCAGAGGAGACTTGATCGTCCAGGGCGTGCAGGAGAGCACTCACTGAGCGTACAGTGGGTTGTGAAGGAATAGGCGGGAGGGGTTTATCATATAGATTAGATTTAGAGGCTGGTTTGTCTCCGAAAAGAGGGGTAGGCAGCAAGGGAGACGAAGGGAGACGAAGAGAGAGACGGGGAACAGACATGGTGGCCAACAGCAAGTATTGTTTGTTTTTGTTGAATAGGCTTCTCTCTCCAAGTTCACCATGTCCCTCAGTAGAGCGGTGTTGCTGCTCCGCCAGCGACCCGTAACATCCCTCATTGCTCGCCGTAACGCATCTTCCTCATCTCATGACAATCACCACCACGAGGACGCCAGCGAGCACTATCCTCGCGAAGGTCAGCCTCCATCTCGCTTTCCCCGGTGGCTTCCGCCTCATGTCTCGTTCAGAATTCAGTGGTCCTTTCTGGCGAAACACTATTCTTGTATCGTTGCTCGTTGCTGCCGCCTACAAATGGGCCCCCGAGGCCACAGAAGACACCTATTTGACCCGCTGGATGGCACTCTACTCTACCTCCCGCGATAGATTAATGGACATTGCTGTCAAACACACTGCGTTATCTGCAGAGGGTTCCGATGTAACTCTCATGCTCGGCACGGCAAAGCCAGCTCCAGTGCGCCGTTACCGCTACCCTCAGTGAGTGGAATGTTTTTTTTTTTGCTATCAAATTTATTCTAAAAAAGCGTACAGACAACTGGACAAGTCGTCCACTTTTCAGCTGCCCATTGGAGAAGTTGTAGACACAAGTGGACTTGTAGTAAAACGCGATTAAATAAGAACACTTATGGAGCCTTAAAGTTCTTGATGTTACCGGAATAAGCCGTGCGAAAGTTGAAATTACAACAATCAAGTCGTTGATCACTCGTGTTCAAGCTTCCCGTCGTCGTCGTTGTAAGTATTCTCGCCGTCCTGCTTGCCCTCAAGGCCGTTCTCCTCATCGCGAGGCCTATACCAACGTAATAACGCGCGTACTCTCTGTATGCTCCCTTTTCTCATCTAATGTTTACGACGTCCCCATCTCGTGTTCTCATTCTCTCTTTTTTCGCAAATGTCGTTTTCGCTTCCCTTCCCCTCGTCGATTTTGACCGCATGGGAACCGTTGGACTCGCCGGCGCGTTCGCGGGTCTAGATCTATTCCAGAATGCCTCCTCTGTCCCAGTTTTCGACCCCACAACCGCAACTCTTTTTTCACGCGACTCTAAAGGCGCCCTCAGTCTCCTCGCGTCAACCAACTCCGGTGGCCGCGTATCAGCAGGATGTGCTCTGCAGGACACCGTCTATCTTGCGGGCTCATTTTCCACCATTGGGAATACTTCTGCTACCAACGTCGCGTCCTACAACCCGACCTCCGCCTCGTTCGCCTCTCTAGGATCGAGTGGGCCTAACGGCGGGGTCGATACTGTCTTCTGTGATTCCATCGGGAACAAGCTTTGGGTCGGTGGAAGTTTTACGTCGCCGGGGTCAAATATTGCTGTATGGGATCCCAAGGCGGGTACTTGGTCCGAACCCCCCTTCGTTGGTGTCTCTGGAGCCCAGTCCAGAGTCCTCTCAATCACAACCAACTCTTCCAACTCTAGCATATTTTTTGCGGGGTCGTTCATCACCACCTTCCCCGGAGACGGGACCGTCTCGAACGGCACTAACAATCCAAATGTACCCTTTTCAGAGGGTGCCACTCCGTTTTCTTCTTCCCTGGTTCCTATCCCTCTTGAAAATGCTCAAGTGAATGGCTCCCCTTCTACTTTGGATTCCCAATTCAGCAATATCGAGAACATCCTATGCCCAGCTGGCACGGATGGTGCAGGTAATTCTTGGTTTGCAGCGGATAACTCCACTGCGCTCATCACTGTCCGCACCTTCTCCGCTATCTCTGCGGACGGTGTTCGTCTTGGTAACACGTTTCAAAGCGATCATGGAACTTCCGGCTTTAGGTAAGTTTAGTTTTTATATTAGGTACATTCCTCATTTGATCTTTTCGAATAGCATAATTACCATTCCAGACAACAATGTCCAGACTCTGAACTATAAGGATCCGACCACGGGCCAGACTCAAACTTGTTCCGATCCCTGCCCACTCTCTGCCGACTCGTCATTACTGTACCAGGATTTCCTCTTTGACAGCACTCTAACTATCACTGGTGTGCAGATCACACTTTCACATTTTACTGGTTCCTCCGCTGGTCTGCATATATTGCAATTGCTATCATCAGGAGCGTTCGCATCCGCTGTCGATTCTGACAATGCGGTCTCGTGTTTTGCGCCGAACCCTTCGAATACCACCCGCACTGGGGACTGGGAAGCAAAAGTTGCAAATACGGATATTGCAGGAACGACTCAGACGGTTCTCGTTGCCACCGTCGATGTTGGTACATCTGCGTCGAATGGTCCAACTTTCACTTGGATTCCCTACGTTTCGGCTTCTGGAAACTACGATATCAATTTACTTATCCCAGGATGTACCAATTTCCAGGATTGTGATTTGCGCACTTCTGTCCAGGTCACCGTATTCCCTGGAGAAGCGCTGCAGCCCCAGGTCGCCACACTCTCCCAACAGAATACAGACGATGCCACCATACTTTTGTACAGCGGGCCCGTTTTCCCCTCCTCTCCTGACTTTGTTGCAACGATAACCATGACTCTTGCCGATAGTCCTGTGGGATCGGGACAAAATGGCCAATATGAGATTGTGGCAGATCGTGTGCAGATGGTCCTTAAGTCAGTCGGCAACTCGACGTCAAATAGCTCAGGAATCGGTTCGTCCGCGACGTCTGACGGGACGAACAGTGGATTTGGCTTCTTGGAATGGCCGCGAAGTCTCTCAGTTTCCGGTGCTAATGCCACCCAGACCCTGCCCAACTCGACCCTGACTACGTTGGACGCGATCGGGATCGACATGTACCAAGGAGCTGGGGGTAGCAATGGGTTGGCCTTTGCCAATCCTTCGGCCATTACTGCTGTCGTTCATGATCCGTTTGGAAGCATATATCTTGGAGGCAATTTCACTTTGTCATCAGGTTCTGCATCTGGCGCGGCGAACCTTGTGGTATTCAAGGACGGTGCCTTGGCGGCGCTTTCCAATGACGGGCTCAACGGTCCTGTGACATCTCTCTTGCTCAACGGTGATCAGCTGTACATTGGAGGCGGTTTCAGTGACACCCTGTCCGGGTCTACCGGCGGAAAACTTAGCGGCATCGCGCTGTACAACGTGCAAAGCGCTGAATGGACTCCTCTCGGTGCTGGTCTTGACGGCCCTGTCACTAGCCTCAGTTCGGCCAACGGCCAACTCCTGGTAACAGGCAATTTCACACAATTATTGCCTTCGGTGTCTGGTACCGGGGGTATTGCCGCTGCGGGTTTCGCAACATGGGATATGCAGCAGGATGCTTGGGTTAATAGCGGAGGCTTTGTGATCGGAAGTTTAACGTTTGTCGGTGAGACTTCTTCGTCCATGCAACTCATTGCTGGTAATGTCGCAGCCGCACGTCAATTCGGCGCTAGTGGTATGGTCATTTTGACAAATGGCGACAGCCAAACTGGACCTTCCATAACCCCCCTTGGTGCCCAACTCGACGTCACTTCCAACATTGCTGCAACCACCGCCTTGCGCCGTCGATCTCACATTAGTTCCTCGGCATGGATGTCCCATATCTTCCGATCCAGGTTGTTCTCCAGACAAAGTACATTACTACAATTAACGCCCCTCCCGGCTTCAGTTCCGGCGCCAGCCCCAGCAGTCTTGGCCGGCGTTTTTTGGACCAATTCATCATCCTCAGCGGAGGTTGCTATCATTGGCGGGAATTTCTCATTTGTGACTGCAGGCTTATCTACCGTCTCAGAGGCCATCGCGATCTATGATACGACCGCTGCCACCATTCAGGGACTTCAAGGATCCCAAGTAAATGGAACCGTGCGTTCCCTTTTCGTTGACGGAAATCTCATCTACATCGGTGGGGAGTTCACAATTCCAAACACAAGCACAAATGGTCTCGCTGTTTATGATTTATCGGCACAGACATGGGACTTGAACGCAATGCCAGCACTTCAAGGATCCTCAAGTTCACCTGTAATAGTCCGGTCGATCTCGAAATCAGCCTCACAGGACAGCACCATCATTGTTGCAGGCACCTTTTCTCAAGCTGGCTCTCTGAGTTGTCAATCAATCTGTGCCTTCGATACCTCGGAAAAGCAATGGAACACTCTTGGTAGCGGTATTCAGGGAGAGGTGGCGTCTATCGCATATGCAGGGGTAAGAGCGATCTCAACTAGCTGTTCTTTTGACTGATCGTTGCACTAGGACGACCAAGAACTCCTTGTGGCATCAGGCTCAATCGCATTGTCAGACAATACTGTTTCGAACGTCGTCCAGTTTAGTTTTTCCAATGCCACTTGGACTGCTCTGGGTACAACCGGTGAACTTCCTGGCCCAGTTTCGGCAATTGAAGTCAACAATGGAAATGCTAGCAGTGTCTTTGCTGCTGGCAGGTGAGAAATTCTCAATGTTTTTATAAGCAACCCTCTCACCCGCCATTATTGACAGATCTGATGATGGTTCCTCGTCCTTCTTGTCATTTTGGAATGGTGCAACATGGTCGTCAATAGGTTCACCGTCTACATCCATATGATCGACACTGGCTCATTTCATTGCTTAACAGGTTCAACCTTGCAAGGAAGCACGACGGTGGCGCAGCTCACTATGGTTCCATTACAAGATACCCACTCTGCCAATAGTATCATTGAATCTGATCGTATGCTCATGGTTTCCGGCTTGTTGTCCGATTCAACATTCGGCAACGCATCGTCCGCTCTTTTTGATGGCCAAATGTTCATTCCATATATCTCAGCAAGCTCAGCGAACGGCTCCTTAGGTGCTGTTGCATCTCTTTTCTGGTCATTTGCCTCTTTCAGCTTCACTCAACGTCGTAAGCTCATCCTCCCTTGATTTGATATATATCTTTACTGTGCTGACATGAGTTGATAATAGATTTCTTGGCCACCGGGGTTGTAATCTTGATTTCAATTGCTATTGCGGCTGGCGTGGTTTTCCTTATCGCACTGGTTGGAATTCTCTGGACTCTCCTATCTCGACGAGACGACAAATTGGCCAAAGCTGATGTTGCAGAAGATGATGACGATTCAACTCATCACCGGCCTTCATCATTGCTTGAACACATCAATGCTGCCACTCGTACGACGATTTTAGGTGCTGGCCCCTTCACCGCTAGCGGCGAACGGGAAGAAAAAATCACTCATGACAACCATGACCCTTTCGGCCCGGACGCCAGCAATTATATACGTGCTGAGACACCCTCCGACGCTATGGGCGGCATGCTAGCAGAGGAAGCTAGTCGTCCAGCACATGCTCGATATTCTTTTGATGGCGCTGGAGAGGGTGAGCTACCGATATCCGCAGGCGCCGAACTGGAAGTGCTTGACGATCGAGATCCTGCGTAAGTCTCACTTGTTTCAGCCCTTGTGCGTCACTAATCACTAAACTGATAGCTGGTGGTATGCCCGTGACGTGCGTACAGGCCAAGAAGGAGTCGTTCCAGCTGCATACTTGTATTAGAACCCTCATTTGAAATTTCTCTCATCGATAGCAAATAGTATATACCCGGTCCAGCTTTTCGTCAATTCCTTAGCTCATACACCATATATACCGCCCTTGATCTAATAAAATCCGGATAAATGCAATAGAATGGACGCATTGAAGGTAGACACGGTCCAGAGAGACATTCACTAGAAAACAAGAGACGGTCAAAGATCCGATGGCACAGAAGACTGAAACAAAATACCTGTAGTACTGAAAAAGCAGACTGGGTTAGAATCGTAGGATCCATATAAGACAAGATGATACTCACAGGGATCTCTGTAGTGCTTTTGGGAATTGTGGATGAAACCAACTTTTGTCTTGAAGTCCTCGCGCCTCCTCTGATCTCTGAACTCTCTCACATGTCGACCCGCTTCACGAGCCTCTCCACGATTCCTGGCTTTGACAACTTCTGTCCCCGAACCATATGCACCGAATCCTCCTTTGCGAGGCACAAGGGCTGAGTTCTTGTCTGCAAGAAGTCTGCGAACCAGAGCAGCCCCAGAGTTAGGATCTTCGGGTTTACTACCTCTCGGGGCACCGGGGAAAGATTGTGCATAGTATCGCCTCATTGACCGGTGTCCTATGCGTGCTCCTGATGGCAAAACAAGTTCGAGGTGGGAATCGCCATATGTGATCTGGTCATCGGGCAGACTGTCGCCTAAATCTGACTCAACATCCGACGCGTCTGAATGCGATTCATCAACAACTTCATCTGCATCGCTGCCATCGTCATCGTCCACATCCTCCCAAGTCTCATCATCGTCCTTTTTAGAGTGTTTGGACCGCTTTTTCTTTGTATCGGCATCTGGATAGGAGCTCGTGAAGTCATAGAAGTCGGATACCTCAAGGCGATCAACCGAAGTGTCGTACGCGATTTTACAGTGGCTCTTGTCAAGCATGTGCTTTCTTACTGCCTCCATCGAGCGAAATTCTCGACCTTTGTCATTGCAGAAGATGCAAACATTGCCGACAGCGATTTTCTCGCCCAGATATGTGACCAGGCCCGAGATGTCGATCAGGTAATCTGCATCAGGAATGAAGAACGAGTGGGCCAGAGACATGTGCGTAAGGTTATTCTCGAGAGAAGAAGTTTCGTGGGTACAGAATAGACAATTCGTGGCTGTCAAGCGGGCGCGAGCAGCTGCAATTTTCTCGTCTATGCTCTGCTCAAGCTCTGGTTCATCAGAGATCAAAACCTCTTCTGTTGTTTCAGCGTGAGGTTCGGGCTCCACAAGTTGAGTCGAGGTGGACAACTCTTCATATGAAGGCACGGTGTCGTCCGTGCTAGAACGCTCTTGATCTTTCAGAAGGGACTTGGGGGAAGAGGCAGCCCTGATCTCGTTCTCCTTGTGTTTCTTCGAGTTTATATGCGACCTGTAAGCACCTTCGGTAGTGTAGACCTTGCTAATATGAATTTAGTAAAGAGTTCGAAGACAAACCCGCATATGACTTACTCGCAGATACAACAAGTGGAATCTCTGGCCGAGGCCATGATTGCAGTTTCTGCCCTGCGTTCCAACACCTTGTTGTCAAAAACAGTAGCGCTCACTGGCGGAAGAGAGGCTACCCGGCGTTTCATATTGTATCTATGGAAGTCCGAACGATAATGGGCCCCTAGTCGCATAGATCTTGTAAGATCTCTTTAAAAGACACTGTAAAAACATACGTTGTTCCTCCGCGGAAAGAAAAACAACGGAGCATGATATGCAGGTGAAGCGGTACTCGGAATCCATTATGGGCAGTTCGTGGTATAAGGCAGAGAGAAATTATCAAGCTGTCTATAAAACTTGACTCCTTGGCTGAGTAATATTTACACCCATCGCCTCCGCCAAACATCGCGCTTCCGAATCCACTAAAATTTCTGCACCAGAATCGTCGTGTCGTCCATCCACCGGAAAGACATCTCCACCGTCATCATTCTCGACACTGATTCGATGTTTTCACCTCCCAAAGAATCCCTTAGAAGATGCAATGCAAGGTTTTCACTAGAACGTGCCCCCGCCATTAGTTGTATCCAATAGTCAGCGAGTTTCGCAGGTTCCATTTCAAGATGTTCATAAAGATCGAGTAGCCCATCGGAACACAACACCAACAGGGATTCCTTCCCATCAAGTCGAGAGTGGCGAACATCCGCGCGATTCGAAATATATGGGGGTGTTTGATTTCGCCAAAGGAACTCTTCAATCTTGCTTGTGAATAAAAATCCTTGTTTAGCATTCATCAAGATGCGTTCCGTGTACTGAGGTGGTAATTTGAACAGGTGGTCGCCGACAGCTTAAAAAGTGGGTTGGTGTCGATGCTTTAACCTGGTGGCACAAGATCACTTACCTCTGGTCACAGCGATCGCGCCAAGAACCCTGTCCTTCACGACACACTCTCCTTCGCCAGGGTGCTCTCTAAAAATTCTCTCCTTCTCAGAAGTGTCTGCGCCGTTGTGGTAAGAACTTAAGAGGGCCGTCTCCCAACTTCCGTCAGGTTGATGGATCCCAAGAGCTGGGACCAGAGTTATTTCTTTGCAAGGTGTTCTGCAGTCAGAACGCCCTGCTTACCTGCTTGGCTATCTCCTAGACTCGCCACCCACAGATTTGAGTGTTGTGGGTCAACAAGAGATATGAGAACCGTGGTGCCTCTCATACATCGAGAGATGATGGAAGAATTTTTTCCTCCATATTCTTGATCATTTATTATAGAGCGAACAGCATCATTGGACAAATTGATGAACGTATTGACGTCCGGGAATAGAGAGAGGATATCTTGAGTTATTTTATCATCCACTGAGGAAATCGCATCCACAAGCATCTGGGAAACGACTTCTACACTGGGTTGCTCCTCTGATATAAGTCTGGTGAGGCCGTCTCGAACCAGAGCAGGCAAGGTATCACGAGTATGGTCAACGGTGTCATGACCACCATGTCCTATTGTGCGATGAGGGACGCCTGACATTCAGCAGAAAATGGTTCACCATCAAATACGGCGCAAAATTTCCAGGTACCATTGGGCATAGCCCAGTCGACAACGACGTATCGATCTTGGCTATAAAATTCGGGATTCGGACACGGCTGGAAAGTAACACAGTCTGTACCATGATAGGAATTAGCTCCTGCGAGGCGATGTAGTTCTGATGACAGAAGAGGTTCTGTAAGCAAGTCGTATTTCCAAAGGGCGTTATCCTCTGGACTCCACCCCATATCTGTATACATGGGAGTCCTCGACATCACCAAACTATATAAAATGTGAATAGCGTATAATGATAATATTATCGGAAGATACTCACCACGTTGTAAATTATATATGTCGGCGAGAGACGAAGCATTCAATGCAACCGGAAGACCGACCCGGAAACCCGTCGAAATCACGATCACATGACTTGAATGAACTTTGGCCACCTAAATAATGGAAGTCAATTCAACTTGCTCTCGTTTCCTTTCTCGTTTCCACTGCTAGTCCAGTCCCCTCATATAACTCGAGGACTGCTATTGGAACTAGTATCATATACACTGTTGCTCAAGACATGCCTAATAGAGTAGGTCTTTCCTCTTTGCTACCAGCCAAATAAGCTCACTATTCAACAGCCAATTGATTCTGCTGCCGACCTAAATTCGAGGGCCGAACTCTTGAGACCAAAAATCTGTCAATCAGAAACGGAGGACTCGTGGGAGGTAATAGCTAAAAACTTGGCGTCTCTCATCGAAATATGTCGGAATGGAGCCTGCGAGTTTCCGGCGGACCTTATCGCCTTCATTCGGTCAATTTCACGGCAGATCACCACCAGCCTGATGACAGAAAGAACTCGCCTGTCCTCGGTTGCAATAGATCTCGTCAGCGCCGTTGCACTTGGGCTCGGAAAGTCCTTCAAACCTCTCCTACAGATGTTTTTGCCCACCCTCCTCTCTCTGTGTGGTCGCACGAACAAGGTCATCATCACGCGTTCAAAAGCCTGCATTATAAATATCATTGAAGCTACTCAACTTCCATCAACCCTATCTTACTTTGTGCAGTCGATGGAAGACAAATCGTCATCCATTAGACTCACTGCGGCGGAAGGGACTTTAATGTGTGTAAATTGCTTCAATCCTCCCGATTTGGAGAAGGATGCACGGGTCGGCGAGATCGAGCTCATCATACGAGTGGCAGCCAAGGATGCTCAGGCAGATATTAGAGTGGTTGGTAGGAAATTATTCGAGGCTTACAAAGTCTTGTTGCCACAACGCATTGAAAGGTACGTTGTGCTGATGTCTATACGCCTTTGCTTGCTTAGGCTCAAATTTTTCACAGTTTTACGAGCCCCCTCAGTCCCACAACAAAAAAGTATCTCGGCGTCAAGTCTATTTCTAGCGGCAGATTGGAGGCACCTGAAGTTACGGTCCAAATTACGAAGAGCAATTTTTCATCCTCAACGTCTGCAATCTCGTCTACGCGTGGTCGTCCAGAATCTAGCCACCCTACCGTTCATGCTCGATCAGCGTCCTCCTCTACTTTGACGAGCGATCGGCGGACAAACTCCACTAGCACCAAAGCAACAGCGACCACATCAACAGTAATTCGACAAAAGACAGAAATGCTACCACCCGCTTTCATTCCTGTAAGGCTGTCGGTGTCTGTCTCTCGATCAACACCAACTGTAGAATCCCGTCCACGAGTCGTGTCTGCGGCATTGCCTTCACGATCGGTGCAAACAACGACTACGATACAGGTTGTACAAGCACGACCCAATTCTGCGACAAGTCATCGTGATGCACAACGAATTCGTCCTCAACATCCGGTTCCAATTGTGCCAGGACCCTCTGGGCCCCGCCGTGTACCCATTCCTGATGCTCTGCCAATGACTTTCGAGACAACGATAAGGCCGCAAGTGCCTGGCGCGAGGTCGCGAGCTGCAACTGCTACGAGTATGACATCGCAGTCCGATACCAAAGCCTCTGTCGCTCGGCTTGTGCAGCAACAGCTCGCACCTGCACGTGAAAAACTTAAGCCCGTTCCAAAAGTGCGTGAAGCCCCGCCCCCTGTATCCTCACGACCAGCCGCATCAACTGCCGCTACGAAACCTCCTAAAACTGGTGGCGTCACGCAGCCGACTTTATCGCAAATTTCCCGTGCCAAGGCGAATGCTGAACAAAAACAGCTCAGCATTAGTACGCAGAAACAGTTGAGCCGGCCAGCTTCGAAGGCACCTCCGTCTGCTTTTCATCAACCCAACTCTCAGAAAGGGAAGGTCAAGCCCAAGTCAGCTGGAGAAAAAGTAGTCGAGAAGCCTACTCAAATGGAAAAGGTACCACTCCCTCCTTCACCTGTGCAATCTGCTATAGCAGGCGATGAAGAAGTGCCTCCTTCACCAGCGCTCAATCCAGCTACAATCGTCAACGAAGACGAAAATGACATAACTCCCGAAATCCCACAAGAAGAGACTGCACCTCCCCTTGTGATCATCCACAGCCTACATTCCACAGACGCGGAGTCAGAGACTGCAATTCAAGCTGTCGAGGGCTGTACAGAAGCTGAAGGGCCCGTTGACACGAGACCGACCGAGGAACCATCAACACCAACACTTATTACGGCAGACAATATTTTCGACGAAAACGCAAAGACTCCAATTTCGTCACTACTGTCATCAATTCAACGAGGATTCCTGTTCACACCCTCTTCACCGTTATCTCCACCTCAGTCGTATCTGGATCGTGGTGTTGGCATGCCCATACCTTTTTCGTTGGACATAGATGGTACTGTAATTGAGCAGGAAAAGGCACCACAAGTAGTGAAGCCATTCATGTTTGGAGTTGGAGGGGAAGGAAATGGACGATCATTGCTGGGCAGTGTAGAAAATCTGAATGGTCATAAGTAAGAGGCAGGGATCGTTCTATTGTGCATGTATATTAGTAGTATAGATTCATTATTACGTCGGGTCTGCTTAGAAGATTAGATTTATTTTTTGGGGATAAAAGTGGTTGAGACGCACTGGAAGGATCAATGTGTGAGGTACTTTCTGCCTTTTGCGAGGCGACGGGCAAGAATCTTCCGTCCGCCGAGGCTTCTCTTGCGGGCAAGGAAGCCATGCTTTCTCTTCCTCTTCCTCTGGGATGGCTGGTACTCCGTCCCTCTTGAACCATGTCTGAGCTGCATGACAGCGTTCAGGATGGGTGATAACGACCGTGCTGCAGGTGCGGATAGCGGCAGGTATGATGGTCGCGAAAGAAGAAGGGGCCTTGATGCTGCGAGCGACGCAATGGATAGCGATGGACGCTTGAGGACGGGGGCTGGGGGTAGACGTGGTGGGGCGGCGAGAAGGCGGGCGAGGGCGCGGGATATGCGAGGCATGGTCGACGCTGCTGACAGCGCAGAGAGATGGTCGTGCGACGAGCAGCAACTTTTTGGTCACGTGGTAGCGGAAAGTGCCGTCACGAGTCAGAAATTATCCAGATACCACAAGAGTGGGATGCTCTGTTCTGCGTTTCCGTTCCGACGCTCATCGATCTTCCAGTCTATCGCTCGTCGCAGTATGTCCACAATGCCAAACCAGCCATATACTGGCCCATGGACTGCCTCAAAAGTTCGCGACCAGTTCTTCTCTTTTTTCCGTTCCAAGGACCACACTTTTGTCCCCTCGTCCCCTACTATCCCATTCGATGATCCCACACTTCTCTTTGCCAATGCTGGCATGAATCAGGTACTCTTCACTCTCTTATTCTTATCCAATACTGATCCTTCAATAACAGTACAAATCCATCTTCCTAGGCACCGTCGACCCTCACTCCGATATGTCTAAACTGAAGCGTGCATTTAATTCCCAAAAGTGTATCAGAGCAGGTGGAAAACACAATGGTGTGTTCTTCTTCATCTCTAACCGATGTTTTCGCCGATCATCTTCTCGACAGATCTGGAGGACGTTGGCAAGGACTCGTACCACCATACCTTCTTCGAGATGCTGGGTAACTGGTCTTTTGGAGATTACTTCAAGGTTTACTTGCATTACAATCGCTGTACTTCCTTGCTTAACATGTCTGCAGAAAGAAGCTGTGGCGTATTCCTGGGAACTCTTGACCCAAGTCTACAAACTCCCTGCAGACCGACTCTATGTCACTTACTTCGAAGGCGACCTCAAGAATGGACTTGAGCCTGACCTTGAAGCCAAACAATTCTGGATCGAGCAAGGAGTTCCTGAGGACCACATCATACCAGGCAACGCGAAAGACAACTTTTGGGGTACGTCTGTGGCGTCTAACACTGCGCGACTCATCTCTAATCCGCACCCTAGAAATGGGCGCTACCGGCCCCTGTGGTCCATGCAGGTAAATAACACCTATAGACGCTTTTGTCCTCCGCTTGACCGTTTCATCTGTAGCGAAATTCACTATGACCGTATCGGTGGCAGAAACGCAGCCAGCCTCGTTAACCAGGACGATCCTGATGTGCTCGAGATCTGGAACAACGTTTTCATCCAATTCAATCGTGAAAACGACGGCTCCCTCAAGCCATTGCCATCTAAACATGTCGACACAGGTATGGGTTTCGAGCGTCTCGTCTCTGTCGTACAGGACAAGCGATCAAATTATGATACCGATGTCTTTACACCCATCTTCGAGAAGGTCCAGCAATTGACTGGTGTCCGACCTTATGAAGGTCGTTTTGGTGACGATGACGTAGATGGCATCGATACTGCTTATCGCGTTGTTGCGGATCATGTTCGTACCTTGACGTTTGCCTTGAGCGATGGCGGTGTACCAAATAACGTTGGCCGCGGGTATGTTCTCAGGCGAATTTTGAGGAGAGGCGCTCGCTATGCTAGAAAGAAGTTTGGCGTTACCATCGGCTCATTCTTCTCGGACCTCATGCCTGTTGTTGTGGAGACTATGGTGAGTTGGGTATTGATCGTGACAAGGCAGGCGGCTCATGCGCTCTTAGGGCGGTGTTTTCCCTGAAATCACCAAAAAGCTTGATGATATCAAGGAGCTTCTCGATGAGGAAGAAGAGTCCTTCTCAAGGACTCTTGACCGAGGAGAAAAACTCTTTGATCAGTTTGCCGCAAGTGCAAAGGAACGCGGTGTCAAGGAGCTCAGTGGCAAGGATGTCTGGCGACTTTATGATACCTTTGGCTTCCCTGTCGATTTGACAAGGCTCATGGCAGAAGAATTAGGCCTCGTGATCAATGACGAAGAATTCGAGGCTGCGCAGGCGGCATCCAAGGAAGCAAGCAAAGCTACGAAGAAAGTCGGAGGGACCGAGCTCGTCAAATTCGATGTGCACGACATTGCTGCGTTGGAAGCAAACATTTCTGTCCCCAAAACAGATGACTCTGCGAAATTCAGTAAGTTTCCTCCCGTCTATTGATAAAATCATGTTGAGATAACTTTCTCAGACCTTGGTAATATCACTGCCAACGTCAAGGCGATTTTCTACGATAAGTCATTTGTATCGTCAACTTCGGAGATCCCTGAAGATCGCCCTTTCGGAATTGTTCTCGACCGGACAAGCTTCTACGCAGAGTCCGGTGGCCAGGAATACGATACGGGAAACATCGTGATCGACGGTGTCGCAGATTTTGATGTGACAAATGTCCAAGTCTATAATGGCTATGTCCTCCATACTGGCCACCTGAAATACGGAGATTTCAGCGTCGGGGATCAAGTGGTAGCTTCTTACGACGAAGTAAGTCCTGCTGAGAATCTCTCGCTTTTTAAAAGTCATTGCGGTTCCCCAGCTTCGAAGATGGCCCCTTCGCAACAACCATACCGCCACACACATTCTTAACTTCTCCCTTCGCGATGTGCTCGGTGACCACATTGATCAGAAAGGCTCACTCGTCGCTCCTACAAAACTACGATTCGATTTCTCGCATAAGACGCAGATTAGCATTCCAGAGCTCAGCAAGATCGAATCGATCAGCGTCGACTGGATCAAGAAGAATGTTCGGGTTTTTAGCAAAGAACTTGACCTGAAAACCGCACACAAGATTCCGGGCCTGAGGGCTGTCTTTGGAGAGACCTACCCTGATCCCGTCCGCGTCGTAACACTCGAATATGATGTCGAGGACATCGCTAAAGACGTTGAGAACCCGCAGTGGCGCAATACCAGCGTCGAGTTTTGCGGTGGAACGTGAGTATCCTGTTTATTCATCTTTCCGGGTAATTGTTAAATCGCTTCAGACATGTCGCGAAGACGGGCGATATCAAAGACTTTGTCATTACTGATGAGTCTGGGATCGCAAAAGGTATTCGCAGGATCGTCGCTGTCACGGGGCACGAGGCGCAGGCTGTCACACGGACCGCGCAGGAGCTCAAAGAGAAGCTGGAAGCTGCCGATAAACTAATTGGAAGGGAGAAGGATACTGCTCTGAAGGCACTCAGTGTCGTGCGTTGTATGCCATCATGATAACGAAATGCTGATTGTCCACATTCAGGAGCTTGGACAGTCAGATATCTCTGTAATCAAGAAAGCCGAACTTAAGGATCGGCTGGCGGCTATCCGCAAGGCATTTGACAAGCAGGTCAAGGAGAAGGAAACGTCGGCCAACAAGGAGGTAAATTTGAAGCATTGCTATAAAAGCAGTATCTGATTCTGTCGATTCACAGGCGATTGAAACTCTCCAGAAATACCTCAGTGATAATGCAGAGGCAGAAGCTTATGTTGCCATCCTTGATGTCGATGGAAACTCCAAGGTAGGTTTCATTCGCCAACTGTATATCAGCGAAGCTTATAACACTGTTTTAGATACTCCAAAGCGTGGTCGCGCAAGGCAAGAAGCTTGGGAAGGCAGTTTATGTTTTGAGCGTGGATGCAGAGGGTGGGAAGGTTGCACATGTGAACTACGTTCCCCCTATACTGAAGGAGAAGGGCCTTGATGCGAGAACCTGGGCCACTCGTGTGACTGACATAGTAGGTGGCAAGGTGAATTGGCTGATGTTCATTATTTTGAATAATTCTGATACATCTTTAGGCGGGCGGCAAGGAAGAAAGTGCTCAAGGCGTCGGTGTCGAAGTGTCGAAAGTGGAAGATGCACTGGAAGCCGCGAAATCATATCTAACCTCTTCTTTATCGTCATAATATCTTTTTGGCTTCAACGTAGTGTATATAATATTCATAGAGGAAAACTTTTGTATGATACTATATTTTCAATAGACTTCGGGGCCGCTAAAACCACAGGGACAAACAAACGGAAGATGCCGATCATAGTGAAGTGTGAAGTGTACCAAAGACGCAACCGCCGTCTACATCAAGTCAACCCCGGGCGTACGCAAGGTGAGGCCCTCTTCACGATTGTTTGAACGCGCAGGATACTCGCCAGCGATGCCTACGCAGCTTGAATCGAGCGAAAGGATGGAGTTTTGGGCTGGATGGCTCGACTTAGTTTCGGATGTGCAACAAAGCCAAATTCTGACTATTTTGCGTTCAGGCCAAAACCATCATCATGTCTCTCGTTGTTCCCGAGGCCCACCAACAATTCCAGGCGCGTCCTGTCTGCACTCTCTCCATGGATGATTAATAGCTAAAATTTGAATGGTTGTAGCACATTCTCCGTCTCCTCAACACCAATGTTGATGGTAAACGCAAAATCATGTACGCCCTAACTGAGATCAAGGGTGTCGGTCGTCGCTACTCGAACTTGGTCTGCAAGAAGGCCGATGTTGACCTGAACAAGCGGTGCGTGGAGGATGTTTTTCGTTTGAGTGAAACTCCGTTAAATTTTGGTATAGGGCTGGTGAGCTCAACTCCGATGAACTCGAGCGCATCGTCACCATTATCCAAAACCCCACACAATTTAAAATCCCCACATGGTTCCTTAACAGGCAAAAGGACATTGTTGATGGCAAGAACTCTCAGATTCTCTCCAACGGTGTTGACTCCAAGCTCCGTGACGATTTGGAGAGGCTAAAGAAGATCCGTGCTCACCGCGGTCTTAGGCATTACTGGGGCCTGCGCGTCAGGGGTCAACACACAAAGACAACTGGTACGTAGAATCTAGCAATTTTTTCTTTAGGATCATTGACAAATCTCCACTTGCCAGGCCGTCGCGGCAAGACTGTCGGTGTGTCGAAGAAGCGCAACTAGTGTGTGGGCGGGGTGCATTATGCTACGATTGCCATGTATTGAGTTTCTATGTTTATGAGAACCGTAGTATGCATATCCGTGAGAATGAACGAGAATCTACGACTGAGAAATGTATGACGTCTCACGTGGTGGTTCGCGTCGGCGGTTATAATTAAAACTTGAAAAGACAAGTCCTGTACAAGTCAACCACCACAGTCAACGTCTAAAATGACCACCTGGCTTGCCTCGGGCCCCATATCGCATCCATGGTTTAGACAGCCCAGTGGCAAGAGAAAGCTCTCGGGTGACGACAGCTCAGGTTCCAGTACCAGTAGGAGCAACAGCCCTTCTCCTCCCCCTCCCAAACGGCCGAAACAGACTTTGTTAGAGGCGGGCCTGTCGTCGCTTAGCCTCATAAACACGGAGCCCGATGTGCTGCACCATATTGCTGAACCTGAGCCCACTGATTATTCGCCCATGGAGGTGACCCCTGTAGTTTTGCCAAGCGCGGTTGAGGAGCCCGTAATCCGCGAAGTAAAAATGAAGTCGTCTTCGTGGTACGAGCCTGAACCTGATAGTGAGTTGATGTGTATATCTGTGTTTCTTGTGTTCATGAACTGTTTTAGGGATTGTCATTACGAATTTGGACTCATCCGACGAGGAAGACGAGGGGGAAGAGGGTCCAGACACGTCTACGCTTTCGATATCGCCGGCGTTGCTGAAAAAGCTCTCGTCGCGTTCTACACGAGATCTGGGTGTCCCGCTGATGACGGCACCAAAGAACGAGAGCCAGGCATTGATACTGTTCAAGCCTCTACCGGTGCCAGGCCTAGGAGGCGAGGAGACGGAAGAGAACGACGAACGATTGGACAAAATCAAAGATGTAATCAAGGACGATGATGCTATGGATGTGGAGCCGTAGGTACTGCTAGATGAGAACGAGAAAGGAAGGACGGAAGCATGAAATGATATGAAAGAATCTACATAAAAAAGGCATAAGTGAAGGGGGAAATCGAATCTACTTCTAGTTACTGCCTGCAGCACCGAACTGGATGATCTCCTCGGTCCTTCGCTGAAGGTCTGTGCTAGTTGTTGTATTGGAGTCTGGAGGGCTGTAGAGGGCGTGGTTGTGGTAGGATATATGTGAGTGGTGATGCCTAGCATGGGCATGGGGGTGGGGTACATGGTGCATTTGAACGGCTGGATAGGGAGAATTGAGGGCGATGGGGGTTGAGGCGGAGGATGGGGGGTGCTGAGAGTAGATGTTGTGAGAAGGAGAGACGGACTTTGCTGCTGGAGGAGTATGAGACTGAGAGTGTGGCTGGGAGAGATGGTAGGCAGCGATTGGGTCAGGGTTGATGTAAAGAGGGGAAGGAACGTCCATGGCGTCGTCGTCGTCCATTTCATCGTCGTGGTCTTCTGGAGGATGAGATGGGCTTGAAGGATCTGTGATTTTCTGAGCAGCAATTTCGTCTGCTGTGAGAAAACGACCACCAGGCCCACGGGGACGACGCATTGCATGTTTGTGGCGTGATTCATGGAGATATGGCTATTTAAAGTAGAATTAAAGAAAGAATAGATAGAATAGAAAGAGCTTACCTTGCGCTGGCGCGATAGACGGTGAACCTCCTCGAGACGCGCTCTTGCGACGCGGCGTTTGAGAATGCGAAAATATTGTTTTGCGTTTACATATAGAGGCTCGTCGTCGATGGGCTGGTCGTCGTGCTGAGGTGGTTGGTCGTAGCGGTCAAAGTTGAGCTGATAGGCGGGAGGAAAGAGCTCCATCGTCGCGGCGAGCATGCCGTCCACAGCGATTGGTTCCAACAACGTTACTGTCACGTCACGCCCTATTCAATGACTGACAACCACCTCAAGTCACTCAAGGTCACTGACCTCAAGGCAATCCTTGCAAAGGCACAGTTGTCGTCCCCTGCCCGCAAGAACGATATTATAGCAAAAATTATCGCTGAACCTGCTGCACAAGATGCCTACAAAGCCTTGTATCCAGACCTATTCATCCAAGAGAAAGAGGAGCCTCCTCAGCAGCCTCAAGTAGCTCTTGCAGATCCACCTCCAGTACTCGACGAGGAAGAAAAGCGTCGTCGACGTGCACAGCGTTTCGGAATTCCCCTCGTCGAACAGCCCAAGCCCCATCCTGCTACTGCTGCTGCTGCTGCTCCACAAAAGCCCTCTCCTCTTGATGTACGCATAAATATATTCTCAATCATCTCAACACTCACCCCACACAGGACCCCTCCAAACTCAAATCGCGAGCAGCACGTTTCGGTACCGCTCAGAAACGCTCTGCCCCAACTGAAAACATTGACCCTGAAGAACAAGAGAGGCGCAGAAAACGCGCAGAACGCTTTGGCACTGTAAGTCCCTACGCGTCAATAAAGTCCTTTTCTGCAACTCAATCCACAGGCTACCGCATAACTGTATCTTGTACATTTAACATTATACCATACCTTGTGTTTGTAATAAACTCTCTTGCCAAACAAGGCTCAAAAAATTCTACCCAGTTGTTCTTGTCCCGTCCATAAGTCATGCGCAAACAGCTTGACCCCCGTATTCCTATCCTTATCGATAATAATGTCAAGAAGAACCATCGCTCATTCATAGTCCTCGTAGGAGACAAGGCTAGGGATCAGGTAACTACTAGTCATTCTATTTCTATCTCTAATTGTCAACGTTCGCAAGTAGATCGTCAACCTCCACTTTCTTCTCTCTCAAGCCCGCGTCTCTGCACGTCCTTCCGTCCTATGGTGCTACAAGAAGGAGCTGGGTTTCACCACGTAAGTTGCAATCCCCTCACTGATTTACCGTCTTTCGATCGTGTTCTCCAGCCATCGAAAGAAGCGAGAGGCAAAAATAAAGAGAGACGTCAAACGAGGTATCCGGGAACCCAATGAGCAAAATCCTTTTGAGATCTTTGTCACCGTAACAGATATTCGATATACGTGCGTCTTTTGTCATCTCTTCCATCCCCAATTGTAAACGGTCATGCAGATACTACAAGGAATCGCAAAAGATCCTCGGTAACACCTACGGCATGCTTGTACTACAAGATTTCGAAGCCATCACTCCAAATCTTCTCGCACGAACAATAGAGACTGTCGAGGGCGGTGGCCTGGTCGTTCTGTTACTCAAGACTATGACTTCTCTCAGGCAACTGTATACAATGACCATGGTGCGTTTGCTGCCGACATATACCATTGCTTCTCTCATCTTTCCGCAGGATGTTCACGCACGGTATCGCACCTCCTCTCACGATGCCGTTGTTGCCCGTTTCAACGAACGATTCATCCTTTCGCTTGGCTCCTGCGACGATTGTCTCGTCTTGGACGACGAACTCAACGTCCTGCCTCTGTCTCGCGGCAAGGATATCACACCCATTCAAGATGTCCCAGGAAAGAGCAAAGTGGCCGAAACAGAACTCAAGGAGCTGAAAACGACCCTAGAGGACACTAAACCCGCCGGCGATCTCGTCAAACTTGCCAAGACCATCGATCAGGCCCAGGCTATCTTGACCTTTATTGACGCCATTGCTGAGAGGACGCTTTCATCTACCGTCACTCTGACCGCCGCTCGTGGAAGGGGTAAGAGTGCTGCTCTCGGTTTGGCGATCGCAGCGGCTCTCGCCCATGGATATTCAAACATCTTCGTGACTAGCCCCAGCCCAGAAAATCTCAAGACGCTGTTTGAGTTCATCTTCAAAGGCATGGATGCGTTGGGCTATGAGGAGCATCTCGACTATGACATTGCTCAGAGCACGAATCCAGACTTCAACAAGGCGATTGTCAGGGTTAATGTGTTTAAGGATCATCGCCAGACTATACAGGTATGTGAACACTTGAATCACTCGCATTTTCTTATCCAACGCCATGTAGTATATCCAACCGGAAGACGCCCACGTCCTAGGCCAGGCTGAGCTTGTCATCATCGACGAGGCGGCTGCCATTCCCTTACCGCTCGTCAAAAATCTCATTGGGCCATACCTTGTGTTCCTTGCCTCCACCATCAACGGCTACGAAGGCACAGGGCGTTCCTTATCGCTCAAGCTCATTCAACAGCTTCGTGAAAGCATTCGCCCATCTCTCACAAAAGACCTCCAAGCCACGCATCAAGATGACGAGGCCGCTGCATCTTCCTCTTCTAAAAAGCCAACACATAAGGCTACTCCTAAAACACGATCACTCCGTGAAATTAAGCTCGAGACGCCCATTCGATACTCCTCCGGAGACAAGGTGGAAAAATGGCTGAACAGTATCCTGTGTCTTGACGCCACGATTATACCCAAGGCGCCAACACAAGGCTGCCCTCATCCGGGCACGTGTGAGCTCTTTTATGTCTCCCGCGACACACTCTTTAGCTACCACCCTGCCTCTGAGGTGTTCCTGCAGCGGATGATGGCGTTGTACGTTGCCTCACATTATAAGAATCAGCCAAACGATCTGCAACTCTTGTCTGACGCACCCGCCCACCACCTGTTTGTACTTCTCCCGCCACTCAAGGACGACGAGACCCACCTTCCCGAACCGCTTGTCGTACTGCAGGTTGCTCTGGAGGGTAATATCAGCAAGGAGGCAATCATGGAGGGGCTAGGGCGTGGGCTGAGGGCGGGCGGAGATATGATACCATGGCTTGTCAGTCAGCAGTTCCAAGAAGGCAAGTTTGGGATGCTGAGCGGCGCCCGTGTCGTGCGGATAGCATGTCATCCAGACTATGCAAACGTAGGGGCTTCCGAGGACAACGTGTACCTTTTACTGACCGGCCTGTTGTCGTTAGATGGGCTACGGCTCGAGAGCATTACAGGCGTTGAATTCATATTATAGTGGTGAATTGTTCAGCCTTGATGAAGCGGTTGTTAACGAGGAGGCGTATCCTGATGTGTCAGAAGTGGATCCTGTATGCCCTCGAAATATGTTTACTTTCGTTGCCGTGCTAAATCTAGTTGCAGAGCACTGACCTCCTTACGGACAATCCGAGTGTCCGCGCGCCATCGGCTATGCCCCCTCTGTTACAGCGCCTTTCGGAGCGTAAACCAGAGACGTTGGACTATCTGGGTGTCTCGTATGGCCTCACGCCACAGCTATTGAGGTTCTGGAAACGTGCTGGATATGTACCGCTATATATACGGCAAACAACAAGCGAGCTGACTGGGGAGCATACCTGTGTTATGGTGCGAGGACTCAATAGTTCTTCAGAGAGCGAGCCGGAGTGGCTTGGAGAGTTTTCCAAAGGTATGTAATCACACCCCGTTTGTTTGGACATGACGAGGCTGATTTGAACTTAGATTTCAGGAAACGGTTCCTCGCTCTCTTGTCGTTTAAATTCCGCGAATTCGGCAGTGTGACTGCCCTCAGTGTGCTAGAAGCTGCCAATGTCGGACTGAAGAAACAGGATGCCGACAAGGCAAATGGTATGTCTATGGCATCGTAGCCTTCCAGCAACAGCTCAGAGAACTATAATTCGCTAGGTCTTTCCACAACGGAATTGGGCCTCCTTATAACGCCCTTTGACTTGAAGCGCCTAGAATCATACGCAAATAACATGCTTGATTATCACGTCATTCTGGACCTCCTCCCTCCACTTGCATCACTTTACTTTCAGAAACGGCTTGGTGAAGAGGTTCGGTTGAGTGCCGTTCAAAGTTCGATCCTCTTGGCTCTTGGACTACAACGCAAAAGTATTGAAGAAGTCGAGGTATGTTCATTTTGATGTTCTGAATGATTTACAATGCATGCTCATTACCACTATTCTGGTGTGCAGAGCGAGCTCCAGATTCCGGTGTCTCAAGGCCTGGCATTGTTTGTTAAGGTCATTCGCAAAATCAGCAAACGGCTAGTCGACATCCAAAAGGCGGCCATAAGCCTTGGGCTGCCCGATGCTACCGCTAACAGCACAAATGGGGATTGGGAGCCGGTTGCAGTCAGTCTTGAGGAAGAGCTTGACGTAGCAGGTGACGAGGCGACTGTCGCCTTGAGGGAGAAGCAACGCGAGATGATTGATGCTCTGGACCTCAAGAAGTAGGTTCTTATTTCGTCTCTGATTCTCTCTGTAATGAATAACAAGGGCAACCAGGCTAATCACTATATGACAGGTTTGCAATTGCTGACGCAGGTATCAGTTGGGAGGACGCGGAAGATCAGGTGTCACATATTGGCCAGGCAGGCTGGAGGGCCGCAACAATTGTTAGTGTCAAAGCCACTGTGCCAGCTGGGCAGAAGCGTAAGGCTGAGAATGACGAAAAGAAAGCCACAAGACGTGGAGGAAAGAAGGCCAAAAGATAGCCTGACCTGTATGGAAGTGTTAGTCATACTTTATGCCAACCAATGGAGCGTTCTTGAATGATGCGAGCAATTGGGAGGATGAAAGATAAAAAACATACACCCGGCAATACAAAAACCAGATATGACAGCATTGATGAAACATATCTGTATTCATGTCTGTATGGCAGAAACAAATGAAAAGATGTTAGGTTTTGGTGTCTTGTAGATTATGACATGTTCAAGAAAGTTTTGTTTCTTGTGCCATGTGTTAGAGTCTGACCCTAGTAATAGACACAAAGTGTCAATATACTATGCAAGTAAGTATGTGTCCAAAGCAGTAAGTAAATAAGGAACCCACCCTCAGTTCATGGTTACAATGACTAAGCGTATCATACAGTAGAAAGTAAGTATATACTGTAGTATTTCAACCAATTGTTCACAGGGTGTGACACATTACACAGTGAACACTTCAGACCTGGTTGTTACACCTGCCATAATAGGTAATTTGATGGCATGGAGTGCCTGCACTGGCCATTTTGATGCTACTATCACCTACTGTGTAGTAGGCATCAACCCAGTAGTCAGTGGTCACAGATTGTCACAGCTAGCTGTCTCTTGGCATCTCTGACCCCATCAACATTTGCATTAAAGTGCATTGTCACATCACTTTTTTTTTGATGATGGCTCAGCAGCAGAGTGACAATTGTGTGACCATCTTATTGAACACTCAAAATGAGGGAAACCACAGGATCTGTACCATTTTCCTCTCTTCAAGTTTGAGATAGTTTGTAATTACTCAGAGTATCTAATTCCATAAGGTCTTTGCCATGCAGCACCCAGAATCCATGAAATATCATAAGTGCCAACTGCTGGGTTGATGCCAACTATGTAGTAGGTGATAGTATGTTTAGCACATTTTTATTATTTTGCATGCTGTGATGTGTGTCAGGGTGCTCATTTGTTCAGTTCAGAGGCCCCTGTGATGCATTAGTTGAACAAATGATTGAAATACTACAGTATGTAAGTAAGCACCCTTTGTGTCAGGACTTGGTTTTATTTAATCATCTAACCTTTTTACTTACAGGATCTCTTCTGATCTCAGCTTCACTATTACATATTATTGGACATCTAGTTACTTTTAGAATTACATGCATGCTATGTAGGGCTATGTAGTGCTGTGCAGCA
>JABAJS010000069.1:32704-42814 GCA_018221635.1 Tephrocybe sp. 10521TJB | reverse complement strand
AAGCGTCGTAGTTGAGCACCTGAACGGAAAGACTCTGCCTATCTTTGCTCTCATCGTCCAAGCTGAGAGGTAGCTTTGGAGCTTCTATGTCAATACGTTTCTCGCCAGAATAGCGGAGTTGGTCTTCATCCCATGGACTTGCATATACAAGTATTAGTCTAGAAATCAATATTATGCGTAGAATACTATCGAAGCACTTACCACTCAACTTCTCCAAGATGAAGCCAGTCCTTGAGATCCGAGCTTATATATCCGTTAGAAAGTTGCACGAAGAATAGTTTTTCACTTTGGTTGTGCATGATACTAGTATGCACTAATGGCAGTTATACACCGTTTTGAGGTTGGTCATCGTATATAGTGGCATGGTGATGGGGTGGCATGTTTTTTAATGGTGGTTCAATTATACGCGTCCAGTCGACGTCCCAAAGAGCTCGACAAAGTTGCAAGGTCAATACAAAGGAGGAAGCGTCGAAGTCGGAGAATGGCTTTTTTGTGACCGACCGCGTTTGGAACAGCACACGTGATCTGTGACCAGAGCAAACGAGTCACGCTACCATTCAAAGCCTCTTTCTTTTTGACCCGCCTCCATCTATGGCCGTTGGCCCTTTACATTATATTGACCTTACATTGGATGACGAAGGATTGTCAACTTCATGCAACAAATATGCCCATGCTTCAGGTTCTTTTATCAACAAAGAGGTCATTGAGCTTTCAGATGATTCAGACGCCGAAGAAGGCCAATTATACAACGCGACGTCCCACTCAAAAACCTACAAAAGAAGACTCGTCGACCGCTCTGACGTTAGTCATTCCTTTGCTCGTTCACAGTCCCTGTGAAACAATTTCTCTAGGACAAGATCATGGCAGTTAAGAGTTTGGCGCCCTTCCTTCACCGCTCCCGCTCGCCCGATGAAGCCAGTCTTTCTCAAGACGAGGCTCTTGCACGACGCCTATCTCGTCAGTACGATGGCTCATTCGCCGCAGAAGCAATGAGAGCTAGCAGTACAAACCCAGAAGATAATGGAGATGAAGAACTGGCTTGGCAGTTGCAGTTAGACGGCAACCCAGAAGAGTACTCACAAGATGAACTCTTGGCCCGACGTCTTGCTGAAGAATGGGATGAAGAACAACCTCTTCAAAGTGTGAGTGCTGAAGATGAAAGGTTGGCTCGAGAACTTGCACAACAAGAAGAGGACAGCTTTAATGGTCTTCTTCAGAGCATCGAGGGTAAAGAAGTGAGCTTATTGGAATGGCATCCTTTTTTGCTTGAATGAGTAAATTTTTGTTATAGGACGGGATTGTCTTCTCTGTGGTAGTAAATGCAGCCGACGATACCCTTGAGGACGGCAGTCCTGCCCATCCAGACGATTTGGAAAGATTCAGACCCTGGAAAACCCTTTTTGAAAAATCAGGTCACAAGGTGAAGAGATGTGAGGTCAGCTTTAGTTCGTGCCACACTCCTGAGAATGATGAAGCGTTTAGTTCACTGGTTCGTTAACTATGAGCTCGAAAAACGGTTCGAGCAAGCGCGTACAAAGTTAGAAGAGATAACCGGTCAACCCTCTCAAGAGCTTCAACTTTTTCACGGGACAAATTCTGCCAACATCGATTCGTGAGTGATTTTTTCGTACCCGTATCCTGCGAATTCATTCCGTCAAAGAATTTTGAAGGGTGGGTTCAGAATAGGGGGTGTCGGGGGCCACCCACTGACTAACGGTGCTGCCTTTGGGTGTGGCATCTACCTCGCTGGTTTAGCTGCAACCTCTATTCAATACGCATTGGGTGGGAACAGGATCTTCGCATGCCGAGGTAAGTGAGTAGGTTGTTGTCAATCCTATTTTCACCAATCATGGTGCTTAGTTGTTCCCGGCCGTGTCACTTCAAAAGTTATGCAAGCACCGCCGCGCTCCATCGAGGTTGGGACTGAAATTTTCGACTGCTACCATGGAAATGGTATATACGTTCACAGATATTCTTCCCTCGTATTACCGTGCTATGTGAGCGCTATTGGTTCGAAATTAGTTTTAGATTAAAGATGTGATTCGCGCAGATGATTGAATACGATGGCCCGACTGTCAGGAATGTCCCTGGCATTGGAGTTAGAGGTGTAACTGGAGGAGGAATGCCAATAGGCGCAGGGCCTGGAGTAATTGGCCTTGGAATTGGTGGAATGGGAGTAGGGCTCGGTGGAATGGGAGCAGGGCTCGGTGGAACGGGAGTAGGGCTCGGTGGAATGGGAGCAGGGCTTGGTGGAACGGGAGCAGGGCTCGGTGGAACGGGAACAGGGCTCAGTGGAATAGGAGTAGGGCTTGGTGGAATAGGAGTAGGGCTCGGTGGAACGGGCACCGCCCCACGATCACGTAGGAAGAGAAATCGGGCAGACACAGAAGTCGAAACTACGACAAAGCGACAGCGCAAGACTCGAATTGAAGACACAGAAACCTCTCTCGTTTCTTCGAAGGGTAAGGGAAAAGCTCGCCGATAGGCACTCTGCCACTCCGCTTGTAAAAAAATTAGAGAGTTATAGCTATACTGATATGATAATTATACCCTGCTTGAATATGATACTTGCGTCCGTGACTCCGTGCTGCCATACGAGGGGTAACCCCATGAAAGCCATGAAGCTGATGTGAGACCGATTGTCCCTGTCAAGCGCACGACACATTGACGCAGAATGAACCAGGGGTTATATACAACGTCGACATGTTGAAAAGGCACCCTCCGACACTCATCATCAGTAGGTATATCGCAAAGGCAATATAAACCCTTTATTTTCAAGAGACCCTACACAAAACTTGTCGCCACAACTGAACCAATTTCTTTGAGAATTTACATGAGAAAAGAAAGAAGCAGACAAGCAAGAGAAAACGAAGTTCTGAAAGCACCTAAGCTTTGGAGACATTGACCACGACGCCTTGTTGAAGAGCACGGCTGTAAGGGCAGAACTAAGACAGAAGATATCAGCTCAGATTCTAGCTGAGTATCTCAGCACTCGGGATATACCTCATGCCCAGCTTTCAAAACATCATCGTCAACTCCCTCAACTTTGATATCGACAGCAAGCCCAAATCCTGGCAGTTCGTTTGGCTCACCAAGGTGGACGCTGGTGTGAACGACGGCCTTTGAGGCATCCTTGCCCATGCGCCCAGCAACGAGCTGAATGGCGCCAAGAAGGCACGCTAGAACACCAAATTGGACGTGTGAGGAAATATTACTGGAAGAATTGGCTATCGATTGGTTACTGACAAGCGTACCCCATGGCAAACAATTGTTCCGGATTTTCTCCCTTTCCTGACCCTCCAAGCTCCTTCGGAGTCGCGAGATTGAGCTCGAGTCCATTTGATTTCACTTCTCCATTACGTCCTTGGCCTTGAGCAGTCGCATGGGCAGTGTACTGCGATTCCGAAGACGTAGTGAATCAGGTTCCAAACAGCTTCTCTCTTTCGAAAGTTATACCTTGTGGTCTTTGAGAGTAATAAGAGACCTCGTAAAGGTTTTGTTTGGTAGACAGACAAGACGAGGGCGCGATGCCCTGAGAGCGGTTCTTGCTGCGAAATTTAACATGAGGGGAATGAGTGGAAATTTCAAATGGCCAGGAACACAGTGAGGGACTAATTAATAATATAAGGAAGCACCTATTTGGGACCGTGGAGAAGTAGGTGGAGTTATACAGGCAACAAATATTCATGTTCTCCTTGCGACAACGGACTTTAGAAATGGGCAGATCGTTATACGCTATACGGAATACAGAGGTTTGACAACAAGGAGAATAGTGCTACACTAACATTTTAGAACCCACTACTCGTCACCCTCAGCTGTTCAAGTTTCTTCAACACCTCACCAATCGTCCTGTCCAGCTCACCCGCGATAGAACTCTGCTTCGCAGCCGGTAGTCTTGCAAATGTTTCACATAGGTCACCGTCAACGGTTGCTTTGACGGGGACATAGTAGCCTCGGAAGCTCAGCTGATCCCTGCCCACCAGACTGCTCTGTTCCGTTCGCATATGCTGCTCTAGTGTAGAGATAAAGTCGACGTCTTCTTTTGAAAGGAATGGCACTAAGATGCCAATTGTTCCATGCAGGCCAGTATAAAGAAGGACTTCACGACCGCCGGCAACGAGTGAAACCTTGTGAATCGACGTGACGATATCTCCAATGTGGAAGTGCGTTAGCAACTTGGTTTTATGTGGGGCACCCATGAGAATGCCTTTCTCATGAAGGATTCCTGCGCCAGTAGGATCATCGTCGACTTGTTCTGAGACCTTGGCGTCCAACCGGTTCACGAAGATATTTCCGAAACGGTCACCGGCGGCAACAGTGTTATAGTCCACCATTGTCATGGCAGTTACCCACCGAGGCTGACTATCATCAGCAAAGATAAGCAGACGGTTCTCAGGTGGCTTGTAGACAGCAAAGGAGAGGGACTCTTGCATGTCACTGACGATAATCCGTGAACCTTGTGTAGCCAATAAAACAATTGCAGAAGAGAAGGTCTATAGAGTCTTAATATGAGCCAATTGACAATCGCAATGACACGGAGTATCACATGCCTTGTTCTCGACCTTTCTGAGGAGCTTCTTCTTTCCAATATCGTAGATTCTCAAGGCTTTACCAACGCCAGCAACAAGACGACCTTGGAAGCCCAGCAGAGCCAAGGGAACGTCATCAGTTTCTGTCTAGTAACTCCAATGAGTCCGTGACGTGAAATGCGAAAGACAAATGATAATTCACCTTGTGGAGAAGCTCGAGACCAGCACCATCGTCCGTGAATTTATACGTTCGGAGGAACCCGCTAGAACATGATCGAGGCGAGATGAGAGTATCAGCCGCAGTGCCCACAACGAGATGCAACTCGCCACCCTTTGCAGAAAAGGGAACCACTGCTATGGAAAAGGCAGCCTCATTGCCATCCAGAGGAATCAATGCAACAGTTTTAGACTATCAAGACAATGGATCAGTAGAGCAGACAATTGTGTCACGAGAGTGGTCACCTCGATTGGATCGATAATTCGAATGCAAGAAGCCCATGTTCCCGCTGGCGCCTTGGGTCGACCGAATTCTTCTGGAGGCAGACTGACAACTTCGTTGTCGATTGACTTCCCTTGTCGTCGCTAATAATAAATAGTCAACACATGTTGAAGATGCCTTGGAAAAATTAAGGAATATTACCAATTCATCGAGGCGTTTATTTGCTGCGTCCTCGGCCATCACACGATGGTCACCTTCAATCATATAGAAAAAGTGATTTGAAGGGTGCGTGATGAATTTGCGAGGAGTGTAAGATAATGGAATGGAATCTTGCTTCAGTTTCGTCCCAAGTTTTGGTATTTGGAATATCCTGATTTGCATCATTCAATTAGAAACAAGATTCAAAAGATGCATCAACCCTTACCGTAGGGTGCTTCCAGCGATACCAATAAGACCCTCAGGGCTAAGTTCCGCCGAGAAACTCCAGGCGTAGTCAAAGTTCTCAAATATAAGTGGTGTAAAATGCATAAGGTTTTGGTGGGTGTAGTTAAGCCATGACCGAGACGAAAGAGCCAGAATGGCAGGATTGCGCTGTATTTGTACACGGATGAGACGTATTGGGCGTGTCCCGAGAAAACTAGATAGCGGTCATAAGCCTACTGGAGATAATTGAAGAATGGGAAACGCCTTACCGAGTTCGTGTATCTGTGAGCTGTCCGTTAATGGGATCAAGGACGGTTCGAAGTAAGACACCGTTTTGTAGGCCGATGTTAACGAACATAGTAGGCTGTGACTTGTTGATACTCGCGTCCAACATGTCGGCAATACAGATAGAGGAGGGCGGCGCTGTCAGCGCTTGCAAGCTGATCGTCTCGAGAGTGCTCTCGGGGTCCAGTGAGATTATCCGGACGGTTTGATCTTCACAACCAACGGCCTACAGATTGTTAGTTTGTAAAAGGCATTGATGGACGATTACTTACCAAATACGGTGTTCGTTGCCTGCCTTCTGGAACCTCGCCGATACTCAGAGCAAGCACAGTACTTCCCATAGCCTTGCGATCCTGGTACTCATTGAGTTGGCCATCCAAATCCAACTCAAAGTACACCAACTCGGCCGAACTCAGTGCAACAACAACTTGTCTCTTGTTTGTGGTCGCGCTAACAATAGTCTTGCCCTCTGGTACTCGCCACTCGTTCACACGGCGATCTGAAAGGACGTGGCGGATGCCGTGAGGGTGGACCTGAAGGAGGGCATCAGCACCAATCTGTTGAACAGCAAGTGTAGGTGCTGAAGACAGGAAGCCAGTATCCTGGACTTCTTCGATTGTTTCTCCAATTGAAAGGACTAGTGTTCCATTAACGAAGGACAGAATGATGTAGGAGTCGAATGGATCTAGGAAAATGAAAGGTCAATTCTGCATCACGCAACATATTTTGACTGTCTCACCATCTTCTCTACGTTTTGTTGTCCATACGGCATTGGGAATACCAGGGAGATCAGAGCTCACAGATTCCTCGACTTCTAGACCATGGCGCAATGTCCTAAAGGTGCTCCGGGCACCACGACCGCAGGCTGCAAAGATTTGTGGGGCATCAGAGTTTGGTAGCACGTTTAGGACTTTTGAGTCAATTATAGGATCAAGGGACTCGATCTCATCGGCAACTACCAAATTTTCAAGTGGTCGAGGACGAAAGTAAGCATGAGGAAGCGGCGTAAAAGGATCGTCCATCCCAAAGTTTCTGTAATCAGTAGAACTGAACTCAGGTTCCTCGTCATCGTCGCCCAATTTCTGGAACTGGTAAAGGAAACTAGCCAAAAACGTCAGCGAGAAAGGTGGCAGAAGAGGAGTGGATGCTCAACTGATTTCCAAATTCAGATGCGACAAAAAGGAAACCAGATTTAAGAATGCAAAGACTTGAAGCAACAGGCACGGTATCGAAGTACTTGATTTTTAAAGATTTAACTTCCTCCTCCTCGTGCTCGATCGTGACTTTGAAGAGATCGCCATCTTCGCTTTGCAATAAGAAGAAAAATGCGCCCTAGAAAAACTAGATCAGACTAAAGCAAAGGAAATGTCAAAGTTACTCGCCTTCATTTTGTGCATGACCGCCGCCACTATAATCAAGCCGCGACCAGGGTCCTCCAATGGATTGTTACGGCGGGGTATTGGGACGCGGTGCTGGGGTACATCCATGTGTCGGTAGATAATATGGTCTTCACAGCAGACAAGAACGCCAGATGGTCCATCATATCGGTCAGAGGATGCTAATTGTCCGCCAGGAACTTGCACGAGTAGGTTTGCGCGGGCGTCGGTGGGTTCGCTCCACTTACGAACGACATGATTCAGGCCCAAATCCAGTTCATAATATGTAAGCATCTAGGAAAACACTTAACGTTGAGAAAGAACCGACTGATCAGGTCGCGCACCTTCTCCGCGTTGTTGAACGCTTCACCAGTTGGGTCCTGATCAGATTCCGTGTAGTCTACTTCAAGGGCAGCAAACATTGGGTTTTCGAAACCAACGTCTAAGCCAATAATGTGATGGATGATAGCAGCATTCTTGTGGGCTTCCAGAGGCGAAGAGATCGTCAAGTTGGCCGCAGCGTCTCTGTTGAGAATATATACGAGCTTCGCCTTTTCCATAGCAGAAATCATGACGCTGCGACCTTTAGGGTCAGTTGCCAAGTATTGTCCTGGAACAATTCGTCGGGCGCCAGACTTCCCATAGGTCTCTTGGTGCAGTTTCACGAAAGTGCTAGTTTTTGGGTCATAGTCAAGGATAACGATACGGCCAGAGTCAGAGCCTACGATCGCGTAGTCTAAGAAAATGTCATGTGAACAAAATGTAGGCAAAGAAGATACGTACAAGGGCTCACCCTTGGTTCCACCCGTCAAACGAAACGCGGCAAGAGAGCGAATGGATCCAAAGACATCTGTCGCAATTACAGTGGATATTTTCCCTGTCTGTACATCCGGTCGCAGTAACTCCAGCCGTGTTCCATGGGATATAATAATTTCTTGCTGCCTTGCACCAGAAAAGTTGCCGACGATAGCTTGGGTGACCGCGGTGGGCGGCTGGAGAGTGAGGTTGTACAAATGCATCGTTAGCCTTCACGAATAGAACGTCGAAGGCTTTTCAAACGCCTAGCTTGTTACGCGACGGAGACGGCGAAACCACGATGTGGTTGACGAGCTGAAAAGGTGGACGCGGCGGGTTGAAGAATTTGTCACCAGATAATTGGTAAAAGGACATATACTATATAACTACTTTTATAAACTCACATGGTCCTTGTCGATTAGTGGTTAAATCATCTCGTTGTGGTTTGATTTGCTCCGAGAAGCCGGAAGTTCGAATCCTCCCTGGGACAAGCTTTTTAGTTTTAACTTGCATGCTCAAAATCCTCGAGGCGTTAGCGCCTCCGTTTCTGAAACCCCTGGCTCCTGCTGGCACCTTCTCTTTGAGAACGCCACTATTTAAATGACTTTGCCTTGTAGAACCAGTGGCTCGAACACAACAAGGCACCAACTTCAGGGCACAGGGTTACATCAGATTCATGGTGGCCTTTTGTCACAATCGAGCTTGTCAATGGCTCAGATAACCTTACCATACTACCAAGAAAGCTATGGCGTTAATGGACCTCAATGACGATGTGATTCTGAGTATAATGTCTATTTGTGACGTTCCAACCGTTGTTTCTACAAGCCAGGCAAGCTTCTCTCCCATTGACTCTCCATCAATTCTAACACTCAAGAATTTAGACTTGCAGTTACCTCCACACATTTATATTTGCTAGTAAATCTCTATGGTTAGCTCTCCTCTGCGATGTGCAATCTCGCATAACTCTGGATGTACCCAATGGTGAACCACTGCAATCCCTTTCACCCGACTCCCTCATTCTCCTCCTTAAAAGAGCTCTGCATGGCCCCAGAACTTGGTCAACCTTTTCACCGCGACGCAGTCGTGGGCCTCCGTTTCCCATCATCAGCCGTCGTCTCACCTTTAGATCATCCACCTCGCAGCCCGCTCATCCGGAAGTGAGGCTTCTAGCTGGTGGACAGTACCTCATGCTAAGATATTCAACCCTTGAATGCTGGAATATTTCGCAAAACCGTGTTATCTGGAAATATAGACCTCACGGTGATTATGAAGGATGGATTAGTTTTAACAGTCTCAGCTTTGGAGAAGAGGTCGTTGACGGCGGGAAAACCGTTAATCTCATAGTCTGCCTGAAAATCTTGCCCATTTCGAGACGGTCTGTCCACCTTTTGTTATCCGAATCAAGTCTAACCTCTCAATATAGAATCATCGAAGTCATCCGATTAAATTTGACAACTGGTGGCTCCGAACTCCAGTATTCAGTGGACGCCCCAATACGCCCCTTTGCCTACAGGTTCCAACGCCCAACAATTTGTCGTGACTGGGCAATGGTCACCTTGAATTTTGCCTACGCAATCTTTCTCCTCAACTGGAAAACTGGTCAACACGTGGAGATTTTTTTGAATGAGGTGCGTTTGTCGTGTCACTTGTCCTTGATTCCTGTTGCTTAGTCTAGAGTGTGTAGACAGGTCGAAGCATTTGCATATGTGACGCTACACTGATACCTGGACACTTAATCGCCCTAATTACTGATGACGCAGGCACTCATCTCAATGTCTGGAATACCGGAAGCTTCGAATGGAGATCGGGTCCTGTCATGTCGGAACGCACAAATACCTACCCTATACATCAGAAAAGAATCCGTCTGCCCGGTGGCAAGGCTGCGCTCCAGGTGCGGATATCTACCCACGCACATCCTCTTTACAACGATATGTACACCCTCTGGGCATTCGCAACGTCTACCATTCCCAGAATTATCGGAGGACCAATTGGCTCTTCGATCATAATTCGATATATTCTTAACCTGAAACCCTCACTGGTGTCATCACGCTATCAAAATTCGGAAGGAAGGGATAGTTCTAGTATCTTAATACTCAGAACCACCGCAGAGCTTGACCAGGGCTTTCCCAGCCTCGGTTGGTCTGGTACTTCGTTCAGCGGGCATACCTTGGCTTCCACTTCTGCATCACCCGGGCTCAAAGCTTTGAATACCATCGTCTCATTAGAAAACCTTCCCAATCACTCGAGATCGTCCAATGGCATT
>JABAJS010000069.1:0-32360 GCA_018221635.1 Tephrocybe sp. 10521TJB | reverse complement strand
CGGCCATCCGTAATTTCTACTATGCCACCTAATTAGCTTAAGAATGAATCGGTTCTCAAAAGCTACCGATACCCAACGCGCCCACAAGCCAACCAAAATTCATTCCCGCCCTCTTCCGACCAGCCAATTGGGCCAAGATCACACTCCCCACACGCAATAAGCTTCAAGCGCGGGCCTGCAACATATATATGGATAGTCTAGATAGCTCGGAGGGTGAAAGGGAATGGAAGAGACGCACCCTCATCCAATACAACTCCCTTCGAAAACCCTATATTCTCGAATAACATCACAGACGGGGTTATTAACCACCAATCCCAATCCTCGCCATTTAGTGGTGGAAGGGGTGAGAGATTTGTTGATGGAGGAAGGTTAGGTGGGTCCATCTGTTTGTACATGGGCAAGAAATTAGTATCGATTTTCAGTCGGCGAGCCAGTCAGAAGGATAAATTGAAGAAACAGTACCTTGATACCCCCTCTCCTAACAAACCTCCCTACCCCAGCTTTGATAACCAAACTCCCGCACCCAGGTCGCGGGCATAGAAGATCATACTTATTCACCTTCACCTCCTTCCCATCAACATCCGCGATCGCCGTGACATCCCCCACACCCCCTTCAAATGCATCAAGCACCCTGCCTGTCGGTCTCACGCGGGTCCGAGAACCGCGCTGGAGAGCGTCCCAGATTCCAGGGGGGAGAGTCTGGTTCGCTATAGATTGTTCTAGTTCCGTTTGTGGTGCAGACAGAAGGGAATCAGGAGGTGAAGGGCGAGGCAGGTCCAAGCGCATCTCAAACCATGGTTCCGCTCCGTGCACCACCGCGCTCGGTCCAACCCATCCAAATCCTGCACTTTCATAGAAAGCGCGGAGAGGTGCATGTGTGATCAGCAAAATACGATCATACTCCGCTTCATTCTCCTCCCCTTTCCTCTTCTCAAGTCTCGCAACATACTCCTTCAGCAGCCTAGCCCCAACTCCGCGTCTTCTATACTTGCCCGCTACACACACCGAGTGCACGCACACGGATCTCCCGTCGGGAACATGCTCCCCCATTGATTGGTGGGTGAGCGTTGTGGATGTGGATAGTGTACCGTTCACGAAGCCTATGAGATCACGGGAGCGGTCAGGGGGCACGGAGGTATCGATATAGGCACCTAGAAAGAGCGAAGAGGCGTTCAAGAGGCGGTATCTGCGTGGTAATTGGCTTCAAATAATTTTGAGCAAGTCGTAGCAGGTAGAACATACTTGAGTGCGTCGAGAGAGGCGGCTTCGTCTGAGGGGTAGCCTAGATTAGATTAGGATTGTGGATTAGGTATAAGGAAGAGAATGGAATAAGAAAAACCTTCGACTTCAATCTTATAAACCTCTTCCAAGTCGCGAGGAGACACCCAATCGTACTGGATCTTCAGTTCTTCAGTCATAGTGTCGTAGTGGTATATAGTAGTTGGCAACGGGGGTAGTCAAGAGAAAGAGGCGCGACACGTGACGGGTGACTTGCGGACATGAGACATGACATGACATGACATGACATGATTGTGACCGTCGACGTGCCTAAGTACTACTTACTAGTAGTAGCGACTTGGCCTATACTGAGCGCTGAGCCTGAGTCCCTCATGTTCACTACCAAAGTCGGCCGTTTTCTTCAACTCAATGCGAGAAACGGTAAACGGGTCGTATTGAACTCACGTCGAAGGCCTCTTGAATTGGTACGCCTAATCATCACCACATATACTTATGGGCTAACGTAGCATTTTACAGCCGAAGACGGGTTGCTTGCGGCCTACGGTTTTCCTTCGTTCCTTCACAGCATCTTCGCACATCTGCATCGCTGAAGTCGACGCAACTGACGCTAACACGCGACCAGACGAATCAACTACAGAGTCTGACAAGTGGATATCCATCTTAGAAAATACAACATCCGCGAAATGGGCATTCACTTCAATATCAGGTGCTGAACCAAAAATGATGTTGGCCTATACGTTGTTGTTTCAAATAGTTCTCTATCTCTCCCGGCCAGACGGCGGTGAACAATTTTTGACTGTGAGTGATTGAGAAAAGCACTTGTGAAGATTTCTTTAGACCTCAATACAGGCATTTGGAACAGCCCCTGCATCACCGAAATCTGAGATTGGTCGTGCCCGTGTAGCGGTCCCCGTCATTTTACGTGCTGCCGTTTCCCATTTGTCGAGTGTTCCCCTCAATTCGTCAGTGCGCAGCGAACATTCAGACGTATTCGACATCTTTGGTGCTCTGCAAGCCATTAACGATATGTATCTCGTGGGTGGTATTCCTGATCTCCAAACCTGGACAACTTTTTGGTCCAGAGCGCAACCCGTCGTGATCGAACTGTGCATGAAGCTTGACGAGAAAGGATTCGGGCTCCCAACGGACGACAGTGGAGGGGATAAGAAGCCATCGGTTTAGCTCCCCCTGTGAGCTCACTGTGTTCTTCGCATAAAAGATGATGATTTTTCTTTATCTGAATATGCGCCAGTACAATAAAACCCCTTTCAACTCCTTTGTCGTTGATAAACAAGATATCGACCCAAACTGCAATAGTAACACAAGACGACGATCTCATATATATCCAAATTAATTATCTAATGCACCAAATGCCAACTTCTTCCTCTCACGAACAACCGCCTCTTTTTAATTCACAAAGTGTAGACCAACCATTACTCCAATGGCCAGTTTTTCCGCATTTGAAGCATGCACATGTATCCTCAGATGATCTATCGCCTCGCTCACTGGCACCATCTCCACGTCCAGAAGTTGACTTCGGTAGTTTTTTGTTCGGGCAAGCTGAGAGACAGTGAGAAAACGAACGTAGAAATGGTCGAGCACACACAGGTGCTGACATGACCCTTCAGATAACTCCCGGAGGGGCTGAATGGTCGTTTGCTGTTACTAGTACAATCTAAAGTGATTCTAATCAACAGAAGTATGGATTTTAACTAGATGACGCACCTTTGTCCCTTAATAGCCTGTTTGATTGTTCTTTGTTCAGCGACTGGACCATACTGCGCCACCCCACGAAGTGCCAACAATAAGGCTCCTGCCCAGGCTCCAGCCTCGCGTGCGTGAGTGCGATCGCGATCGGGAGCCACAGCCTCTGCCAACTGATCATGCGGGCCTGTGCATGCGCTACACAGGTCAATGCATGACGGCACTTTTGAATTTCCTTGCGCAGACGTCAAGGAACGACAATATGTTGCGTAATGCGGACACGGGGTCGGTGACGGATTCCGACGGCGACGGGTAACTGATGGATGCCGAGGAGTTGAAAAACTGAGCTCAGAATATGAAGGATGCACGAGGAGTTGGAGATGAACCAGAAGCTTTCTGAGCCGATCCAGTAGATCGGTTTGTCGAAAGGACTTGTAGCTATCATTACCCAGGACTCTTGTGTCCATCGTAGAACCCACCCCTCTCACCTCCTGCAGGTGTACTGTACTACCACGTTACTTATATCACATGCCATATTAATTTGATTCATGATTGATACTCTGTAACTTATGGAGCGGGAAAATGTCGGAAAATTGTGAACCTTCAACATCTATGGGTATTCATGGAGAGCGTTAATCGCACCGGATCCCAATCCTGCTGGCATAATCATATTTTATTCGCACACAAGTAAAATTTTGAGATTTGAAGCCTCTATAATCCTACGCATTCCACCCCAGTGTTACAACGTTTGCGCCACATAAAATGCAGGCATAATTTACTGGTATTCTATCGATTCCGCGCAGTATATCTCTATATACACGCGCATCGTGTGCTCTGACATGATAAAAATTCACTGCGTGACCTCCATAATCGGCTCTTTACACGGCTTATTGGTATCGAAGAAACCGGGAAATCATCGGTAAAACGTTCGTTCCTGGTTTGTGGCTTTCAGAGTCTTGAGTCTTTCAGATGACTAGGTAAAGACCCTTGCATGACCATCGTCCAATCGCCTGCATCTTTTAATTAGGATCCGAATGGCTTAAAAGCCATGCTCCCCGTGGGGAGACTACTAGAACTAAATACTTGCCTTTCATTTCCCATCCAGATGGGTATCAATAGGCTTGAAGATGCTCACCCTGCTCCTGCTCCCAACTATCTCTCCGATCTCAAGAAGTCGTTATGGAAGGACGAGCTTCTCAGTAGCTGGAGACAGGTATTAGCTGAGCTCGAGATCGCTGTTGAGGAGATATCCACTAATGGTGGTGACGTGAGTTTGACACCTGCATCTATGCACCAATGCTTTTGACGACGTCACTCGCAGATCATTCCCCGGGTGTCATATGAAGACATAAAGGCGGGGCTTTCTGATAGCCAGGTCGAAGCTATCAAGAAAGTCGGTGTCGTTGTTGTCACCGGTGGCATTCCACAAGAGGCGAGTCATTTCAGCAGCCACTTCGTTCTGCTTTCTTAAATGTCTTCGTTATAGGAAGCTCTCGGTTGGAAAGAATCGATCAAAGAATACGCCGCAAATAATGCAGCTGAAATCACTGGTCAGTACGCCTAATACTCACCCGAAGTCGCATACTAACTCTACGACACAGGTTACCCGGCCAAGAATATTCAGATCTATGAAATGTACAATTCGAAAGGCCAGGTTGCTGCTCGTGTGCACCCAGCCGTCATCGAGACCCAACGCTTCTTGTTGTCTTTGTGGCATGCGTCCTGGCCTGGTACCCCGATCAGCCTCAGCACACCAGTGACCTACTTTGACCGCGTTCGAATCCGCCAGGCTGGGGACAGAACCTTCGTTCTTGACGCTCATATCGATAATGGTTCCGTTGAGCGATGGAAGGACCCTACCTACCGCCAATGCTACCAAGAAATACTGAAGGGCGGAGACTCCTGGAAGAATCACGATGCATTCGACGCCTCCCCTCGCCTTGACGCCGTGCAGGACATGTATGATAACTCGTAAGCAACCTTCCCCTCCATTTTAAAAATACTAATCATTGGGCCGACGTCAATAGAAACCAGGGATCCATATTCCGGGCCTGGCAAGGATGGACTTCCATGTCGCGTACTGGACCTGGCGAGGGCACCCTCCGCGTTCTCCCCATGCTCCACCTAGCCATTCCGTATATTATCCTTCGCCCTTTCTTTAGCTGGAATACCGAACTCAACGAGTGGGTGGTTGACCTCGACAATCCCGAATTTCCAGGGAGTCTTCTTGGGGGCAAACAGTTTTTAACCACGAAGACTCATCCTCATCTTCAACTTGACAAGACCATGGTTGGGATACCAACTATCAATCCCGGAGACCAGGTATACTGTAAGTCTCTCTTTGAGTCTTTGAGTCTTTGATGTGTGAAATAGGCTGATATTTGACGATGTACAGGGCACTGCGATATTGTTCACGAGGTAGAACGCAACCACGACGGCAAGAACGACTCTTCCGTCGTTTATATACCTGCCGTCCCGCTTACTATTAAGAAGTACGCCACTCATCTTGTAGTTCTGAGTGTGGGCCCTGGCCATGGCTCATAACTTCTTTGTTCTGGTACGTGAGGCTGATGTATCGGGCTTTTAGTGCACAATACCTTCGCGAGCAACGCGCTACCTTTGAGGCTGGCCTTCCCTCTCCGTACGTTCAAATGTCTTCATTTTGATCAGGTTTTTTAAACACAATATGCAGTGATTTTCCCAAAGGACGTGGAGAATCTAACTGCATGGGACGTGCGACACCCTCAGATGTTACTTCTCTAGATGGCCGCCGAGCATTTGGCTTGGAAAGATTCGAGGCAATGAAAGCTGATGATCCACACTTTATTGAGACGGCCAACGGCATTCTGTTCTCATCCTGAGACTTTTGGAATGCCGGTCGCGATTTGAACGTCCATAACACCATTTCTGACTGGCCTATGTGGCACATATGATCATTTTCATTTACTTTTTTCTATTCCATATTCTAGCCGTTTACGGACTGCCTGGCTGACGTACTGAGTCATCTACAGTATATAGGCTTATATAGGTAATGGCTTCTGTTGCTATAGCTCCCCATTATTTTGCCTCTCGAGTTCACCGAAGTTGGAATTTAACTGTTTATCTATTATGCGTCGGAGTCTGGATTGACGAGTCGTAGTTACTACTTGTAGAGGGTTTTAGCGGGTTGAGTTTTTCGACTTTTGGCTGTCGTTTGAAAGGATCAGTGCAATGCTCGACGGAGCTGCGATTCGTAAGCACAACCGCGCCAACCATATGCATGTCTATGGAAACCCAAGGGATAAGAAGCCATCTATTTAGTTCCCCCTGGGCGGTCTCTGGATTCTTCGCGTGAAAGAAGATTATTTATCCTCTTCTGGAAAAACATGCGCCAGTATAACATAACTCCCCTTACCTCCTTCGCCGTTGATAAACAAGATATCGACCCGAACTGCAAGAGTAATATAAGACGACGACCGGTGTATATCCAAATTAATCATCTGGTGCACCAAATGCCGACTTCTTCCCGCCTCCTCGACCACGTTTAGCCTTGTTAGTCGAACCTCGCGGATGACCTCTGCCTCTCTTGGCGGGGGCATCGGTACCTGATGTAGATTGAGAAAAACCACTAACTCCACCGCCAGGACAGGCTATACACGATGTGAAAAATGACTTTTTATATTTATAATCATGAAGTATAGACCCACCGTTGCTCCAATGGCCAGTTTTTCCACATTTGAAACATGTATCCTCAGATGATCTATCACCTCGCCCACGAGCGCCACCTCCACGTCCAGAAGTTGACCTCGGTAGATTTCCTTTCGGGCAAGCTGAGAAAGACGATGAGAAAACAAGTGTAGAGATAGTTGAGCCACCCACATGTACTGACATGACCCTTCTCGTTGCACTTGTAGCAGGTCACATCGCCTGCGCTCCCGGAGGGGCCGAAACTTCGTGGTCGTTTGCTGTTACCACCGTCATTGGGACAATCTAGAGCGATTTCAGTCAATAAAAGTACGGATTTTGGAGATGACACACCTTTAGCCCAATGACCTGTTTGATTGCACTTTACCAAAATTCGTCAGTGGCGTAAGGGCAGCAACGAGAATCGAATAATAACGAACTTTGAAGCATTCATCAATACTTGAAACAATAGCAGAGGGTGTTATCCGATGTGGTTCTGGTTCATCGTCCCACGAAAAATACTTGCAGCTTTCTTCCTTTTGAGAATTTGGACATTTCCAAAACACACGTCCTGCGTTCGCGGGAGTATTAGCAGCAAGCTGAATGGCTGGGAGTTTACAGAGGCACATGCGACCAGGTCCGTCTTGTCGCTAGACATGATAAATAAGGCATTATGATTGAAGAAAGGAACTCAATTTACCGCTGAATACGGTCGCTTGGAAGGAATGACTGATGAACCATCGGTGGCAGTCGAATCTCGCTGGTAGAAGTCGCAAGCTTTGTTGTTTCCGCACTCCCAGTACTTCCTGCCCTTGCTTGCCGACTCGCTAGTATATACTCGCTGTGCAGCAGGGATTCCACAATCGCACAGTACACCACCGTTCATGTTGTTTCTTGGCGGAGCAGGCTGTCGGATGGAAGGAGGTTTGATTGTGTTCTGATTTGGGTCCGTTCGGGCTCCTCTGCTTGATGGTGCAGATGAACGAGAAGAACTGGTTCCTATACGACTGCGGGGAGGAGGAGGTGGATGGTCAATATCTCCAGGTGTAGTTTTTGTGTTAGCCTACGATAATTATGATGCGATATAAGCGTACCGTCATCATCAGAGTCAAGAACGAGAACTACCCCTCCGTCGCTTCTTCCACCCAACGTGGGCGCAGAGGCACCTCGGCCCCTTGTAGTTCCACCACCCCGGCCCCTTCTACCACCGCCATTACCGCCACCCCTGCCTGGGGCATCATCAGCATCATTTCCGCCACCAGCGCCACCACCACCACCACCACCATGATTATCACGTCCCCTTTCACCTTCGTTATTGGCCTCGCCTTCAAGGTAACGCCTGACACTCTAAAAAAACGACAGACATTCAAGATGATAAGAACGTCAGTCAGTGGGCGGAGTAACTTACAGAGATAACCTTCTCGAACTCCCTCTTTGCAATGATGAACATGTCCTTGTATTGAGCAATTGTTTCTTCAAGCATATCCGCCTTACTTTTAGTTCCTTCGCAGACCTGAACCATGCTGCGCTCTGTCTACAATACCATGAGCCTGTGCTCGACAATGTAAAGACTTCTTACCTCACGCCTCAGCTGTGGCTTGCTTAAACTCTGTTCCAATGCAACTTGATTGTAGCCCTCAACAAGACCGATGCCGAGCTTGGATGGTATTAGGTATTTGGTAGCCCCCTCAAATTTCTCGATGACATAGTCTCTGCTGATGATAGTCTCTATGTGTTGCGCAATTGTGGCATCTGTCCCTGATGGAGTGTGTCAACTACAGTCAGACATCAGTCGGGAAACATATCAAACCAATTCCATTTTTGTCCATCAATGTAACAAGGTCAGCTTCCGTAAGCAAGTTGGGCTTCGTTGTTAGGCCTTCACGAAGCTCGCAAACCGAAGGGTGGAATACCTCGTCTTCCTCGAAGTCTGGGACACTGTGCCCCACCCACTTATCGTACGGGTACACCTCCAGATAGTTCCTTTCCAGGACAACCAAGCCTATGAGAATGTATTGGGGTATGTTGGGATGGAAGTCATCGAGACTCACCTGTGGCACAGAAGAACTCGCATCCGCATACAACGTCTACCGTAGTTTGCCATCCTTTAGCATCTTGCGAGCAGCAGGCCAAGAATCGACGTGTGATGAATTCGTACACTCTTTTGTCATCACCTGTTAGATTGCCTGCATGCGCAGTTGGATGAATTGGAGGATGGGCTTTGTCGTTATTTTTGCCTTTTCTCGGGGTAGAGAACGCTCCGTTCTGTAATCTAGAGTCCAATATTAAGAACCGGTAGAAATTACAATTGAAGATGGGAGTTTACGCAGTTGCAAACGTCCCCCAAGCAGGATCAGCGGTCTGTTTATCAATAAGCGACATGAAGTCAAATTGAGGATCGAATTGGTCGGTCTCTGTGCGTGGATACGAAAGAAAGCCTTGTTGGTAGAGCTTTTCAGCAACCTGCCTATCCGTGATACGTATATAAGGTGTAAAACGTAGTGTAACGACGTACGTCAAGAACTTTTTTAGGTGCCAATTTAAGGAGTCTGGAACCAGCCTTTTGGAGTTCGACGGTCGTCAAAGGTAACGGTTTCCTGGTGTAATGTCTCGTGAGCTTATATATATGCCCAATCACCCCGACTAACCATTTCTTAGTCTCCTTCTTGGCGACTTTTGTAACTCGCGCCAGAGGGTTCGACAAGACAAAATCATAGAGAGCGATTGCGGTAGGTCGATCGAACAAGTGTCCGCGTTTCCAATTAAAGACAGTCTCCTCGTCGTCCTTGACCAAGGAAAGATATATGTACCAGAATGGCTCCGCGACGAAAGCCTTGACAAGGTTGTATTTTTGAACGACAAAGCCCAGGGTAGGAAATTGACATGGACCTGTGGCCAATTCAGGCGAGCAATGATATCAAAGGAGTGACCAATAACGGACCGTAAGATATCACATTTTTCCCTTCCGAAAGTTGTCCAAAACGGGCTTGAAGCGCCAGAGTCTGCATGCGTGTGAATGCAGCACCGACTTTGAGGTCTAGCATTATCCTAGCGTCGACTGAGTCGGCCTGAGCACGATCAAGTTCCACGGGATGCTGTGCGGCATGGTGAATCTGCCTATGTTGAATGTGTGACAAGCAATTATCGCCGTGCGAAGTTGTGTGCGACCTACTGTGCAATGATGGCGCTAAACCGCGCTCTCTTCACAACTATGCCTCTTTTTGCCTTTCTGCATACTTTCACAATCTCCATTCCAATATGTTCGCCTTCTCGGTCGCAATCTGTCCAGATCATGAGCGTGTCCGCGCGTCTAGCTTGGGCAAGAAGGTTTTCTTCTATGGGCTTCTTATCTTTTGGGATGAATGTCTCGACCGGTGCGTCGAAAAGGTCAAATGCATCACAGGAATTCCATTTCCTATGTGTTTCTGGGAAGTCACTCCCCGTTAGATGGCCTGTGACACATGTTACGGTAAAGAACGAGTTGGTCTGAGGATAGTTGAACTCGTAGTTCTTGATGTATGGTACTCTTGTTGTAGTCTTGGTCGGATGACGCGTCAAAAGGATACTGAGGCGCGAATAGAGAGAACGCACTATATTGAACTGTCCACCAGAGAGAATTTGGCTGATTGATTTTGATATTGAAGGCTTTTCAGCAACGCATAGGACTCGCATGTCCAGGCCTTAGAAGCAATCAGAGGGCTCAACGGGTCCAGAAGCACGTCGCAGGATGAGGAAGGAATTTCTGAATGCAACTCGTGACCGAATTCACGACGCGTGCTGCTTGGTCTTGTTGTTTAATGCCTTCTGAAATTTAGACCAATTGAAAAGTTATGCAGCATCGTCCATCTCGCAGCAATGGAAGTAGAGACGGACACCTCCATCACGACGTCTCTTCTGACCCTGCTCAATGTGTCCGCAACTAAAGCTGGAAAAAGAAAGCTTCCAGACGAGGTATTCGTTCCTGCCGAGAAATTAAACAAGCGGAAGTCTCCAAAGTTTTCAGAATCGGAATCGACGTCTCAAACACCTGATCCAACCGCGCCAGCAGAGGATGAAATTGTACAAGAAGACGTCCCAGAAGTTTCTGATGTAACAGGTGTGAATTTTTGAACTTGAAGTAATTACATTGTTATAACGTTCAATCGTCCAGATTTGTATGAGCTTCATTTTGGCGTCAATCCAACTATTCTGTCCGATTCATCGAGAGCCGCGGTTGATTCAAACTCGTGGTCAACTTCGAAAGGTCGGACAGGAAGTCTAGGAACTTTTGTGGTCTCAATACCCGAGGGTTCTACCGCTCCTGGGACGAATGGAACACCAATAGATGTAGGTGAGTGCAATCTCTAATGTGAACGAGACTAACTTTGTCCGTAGATTCTTGAGAGACTGCGTACCCCATTTCAAGCTCGGCAATCCCGACTCCCGCGAGGTCTGTTACAGATAAATAAGGTCAAGTGATGCCTGGCTTATTGACTGAATGGGCAGCGCAAAGCGATTTACAAAACGACCTTTTGTCTACTCTTTCCTCAAGAAGAGACTTGTACGTTACAAGCACACCATTGGACTCTAGAAAGAGTATCAGAGAAGCAATTGCGCTTCATGCCGTAAACCATGTCACCAAGTAAACTTTTCTCCATCGTTTGCCAAGATCTTAGCTGAGCTGTTTCTTCCAGAAAACGCCGGAGAGTTCTCAAGAATAACGAGAGGCTTGCTCATGCTGCAAAAGCCAATCCCAATGCCGAACCACCACAAGATGCCCAAGACCAAGGCTTCACTCGTCCCTCTGTACTCTTCCTACTACCCTTCCGCTCTGCCGCTCTCGACTGGTTCTCTGCCATCACCTCACACACCCCTGCACCTGCGTTCCAGATTGAGAACCAAGCCAGATTCACCTCGGAGTACGGTTTGCCTCCCGGGGCTATAGACAAACTCGCCGAAGCAGAACCTGGGACATACCCTCCCGATCATGTGGAAACATTCAAGGGGAATGTTGATGACAATTTCCGGGTTGGCGTCAAACTGACGAGGAAAAGTGTGAAGATGTTCGCCGAGTTTTACGGATGCGATGTGATTTTAGCCAGTCCTCTAGGACTAAGGAGATCGATCGAGAAAGAGAAGTAAGTTGAACAGCCGACCAAAACGATGCAAGCTAATGCGCATTTTATAGGAACGCTGACTATCTGTCTTCGATAGAGGTTCTGGTGGTGGATCAGCTGGACGCCCTGAGCATGCAAAACTGGGAGCACGTTAAAGTATGTCTGTTAATCATCATCAGCCAATGTCGCCGCTTAACCAATACCGCCAGTTTGTACTATCGCATCTCAACAAGCTACCAAAAGAGTCTCACGATACCGATTTCTCACGTTTGAAACCGTGGTATCTTGAGGGACAGTAAGGAAAATCCAGACCTTCACGCTCAAAGATATTGAAGCCTTTCTCAGCTCTGCATACCTCCGCCAATCTATCTTCTTGGCTGCGTATGAAACGCCTGAAGCTCGGGCATTGTACAACAATTCTTTGATCAACGTTGCTGGCAAAATCAGAACTCAGAAGCAGTGGTCGCCGGTCGGTGTTCCGGAAGGGATACAACAGGTTCGCATTTCATTTCATCTTTGTTTTTGAATATGACGTTGTGCTGAGTGGAATTCCCAGAATTTTGTTCACTTCGACTGCGTTAATCCAAAAGATGAAGCCGACAAGCGGTTCCATCACTTCACCACACAGGTTCATATCTAAACTCTACGTTATTTTAAACTTTTTACTGACGGTCAGTCATAGCTTTTACCGGCTGTCCTAAAATCCGCCGTGCAAAGTGCTAATACTGCAGTCTTTGTTCCCTCATCCTTCGACTTCATTCGCGTGCAAAACTATTTCAAAAAGCACTCTGGTGTTACCTTTGCTATTCTTTCAGAGTACATTTCATTCATTTATTGAAATATAACGGTGCTGAGGTTTGTCTGTAGATACTCAACCAACCAGGACATTTCCCGGGCGCGTCAAGCTTTCTTCCAGGGGAAGAAATCGTTCCTGCTCATCAGCGAGCGGTTCCATTTCTACAAACGGTGCGCATGATACATCTATGACAAATAATGACGGGTTCTTAACGGGAAGATACAGATATAAAATTCGAGGCATCCGTAACCTCATCTTTTACGGGCCACCAGATCATCCCCAGTTCTTCACAGAACTACTATCGTACCCATTCTTGGACGAGGACGTTGACAGCTCTGAAGTGACCTGTCGGGTGTTGTATTCAAAGTATGACTGGTTCCGGTTGGAGAGGATTGTAGGTACGGAAGCCGCTATTAGTTTGATCAAGACAACCTAGCGCCTACTTCATCTTTTCCTTGTTAGAGTAGGTCTAGATGTGGATTATATTGGCATGTTGAGCTTTTACGCCTTACTCACCTAATTTGCATGGTTCGATGGAGTAGTTGATTATTCCAACATGGCATTTGTCGAATTTAAACAGTGTAATGCGGTAACAACGCAAGCAGAGGTCAAAGGCCGAGGTCCTCACTCGGAATATGAATTAAAATGCTCCTTGAAAGCACTTAGCCCTCTTATTTACCACTGGATCGGAATTCATATTTCGCTGTCTATTTTCAACGCTGAATACCTCCGCATGTGCTCAGATTATCATGATTCATGCATTGCCCATCAGATGACAAGAACATACATACAATGTACATTGTGGTCATAAGTCTCTTCTAAAACATACAAAGCACCTCGCGCTAATATACATTACGCTCTACATTCTTGGTATCATCTTCCCGCGGGGATCAAAATGAAGTCGTCGAGTCGACCTCGATGGTGGGCACAATCGACGCGATGAACTTGAGGAACACGACAAGGTAAAAGTCGACACGCATGCCCTCGACATCATCATCATCTACAGCCGCAGCTTCCTTCCCTGACCCACTTGCTTTCCTCGTGAAGGGCCATTTCTTCTTGGACGAAGTATCCTTGCCTACGCTGCTGGATCCACCAGCTTTCCGCCGCGATAGCTGCTCCTCCACAACGCTGTTATTCATGCGCTCGATGACCTTTTTCATCACGCTTGCGTGCTTGCACGGGTGCACGGACGCGGCCTGCAGTGAGGCGGAGTGGATAAACGGCTCAATCGTCACGGTCTTGTGTGCATGGTCCGCAGAGATGTCCTGGAAGATCTGCGGCGGGGTTAGTGGGGTTCCGTTCTGTATATTAATGAAGTTTAGAAGTTTGAGGCATATGTAGATGTAGTACGGTTTACCTCATCATAACCGATTAGCCAGACACGAGGCGTCTGATAGTATTTATCGTATGTTATCATCACATCATAAGTGCGAACTTGAAGGAGGTTTCCCTTAGCCACCTCGATGTTACTACAACACGTATTAGCTGGGACAAGGCATGTCATGGAAGTTGATAAGCACCTAGTGGTATCGACGTGGGCCGACGGTTTGCTCGCCGTTGCCTCGTCCTTCTCTTCAAGATCGTCCTCCTCCATATCGGGTATATCATCGAGATCAGGCGTCTCCTCCGCCACTGAGAGCCCACCGACGGCGGACGCGAGACCGTCATTGTCACCATCCAGATCTGGAATGTCGTCGATCACACCAGGGTTGTTTGCTGAGTCGCCATGCGGCGTGCGCCCGGCGTGTGTCTCAACCCACTCGTCAGCCTCTCCACCAGCAGATGAGTCCCCGAACGACAGGAGGCGCTCTGCATCCTCATCTGCATCGGTGTAAGCTAGCGATGTCGCACGTCGCAAGCATGGCACGCCTCGAGTGAGGAGGTACTGTTTATCGGCGGGCAGGAAATCCCGCGCCTTCGATGCATCTCCTTTCTCCCTGGACAACAACAATATGAGCTTAAGTGGCGGCGCCAGGGCCATGCAACTCACCATGACCATACGGGGAACTTGTACACCAGGAAGTCGCCTGCTGCGACAAACTCCTCTGTGGGACTGAGATGAACGAAATGCACGCGTCTGAGACGTAGATCGGGACGAACCAGGTGTGATTCGGCCGTGTTCCTTGAACTTGCTCTCTCTGAGGACCTAGTAGTGTAATCTGTGAGCTGATCATTGGAAAGAGCGCTGCGGAACGACGACGTACAGGGCTGAGATAGTCGCGGACGGCCCAGAATTGGGACTAAGAGAGGGTTAGTGTCGGGGACGGGAGAGCTACGAGTGAAATACCTGTATCGCTTGCATGTCTACTGTGGGCTAAGAAGGTGAAGTGGTGTCTCCTGGCCGAATCGATTTCAGTTGCCTCTACACGTGCCTCGTCTATATCAGGCTATGAGTGATTGAATATACTAATTGCGAGGAACAATGGGCGCTCAAACAGCAGGGTAAGTACATGTAGCAGGTATTCAACAAAATAGTCAGACGGGCATAGATAGCAGGACGACGACGACAACGACGAGCAGCGAGCACTATCGCTATTGCGCAGTCACTGACGACGCTCGTTTCCGTTCCTTCTTCTCCTTCTTCTCCTTATCTTTCTTTTCTTTTTTCTCCTTTTTCTCCTTCTCTGCCGATGCGTCGACGTCCATGACATCGTCCTTTTTTGTTTCCCCGGAAACTTCCCCATCCTGCTTCTTCTTCTTCTTCTCACTCGAACCTCCCTCTGCTGCTGCCTCCGCATCTTCGCCTTTGGCCTTCTTGGCCTTTTTACTCTCTTTCTCCTTCTCCACCTCAGCAGGTGCACTCGTCTCGACATTTTCAGCGTTCTCTTTCGCCTTCCCCTTGTCCTTCTTTTCCTTCTTACTCTTCTTCGTTGTCTCCTCCTCGACTGGTGCCCTCATCTCCACATCTTCAGCTTCTTTCCTCTTCTTCTTCTTATCTTTGGATTTCTTCTCCTTCTCAGTAGATGCAGATGCAACCTCCGTTGTAATTTCCTCTACAACCTTGGCCTTTTTACTTGTAGGCTCAGTCTAAATTGAAAATATCGTTAGTAAAATATGAAAAATCACGAAATGGCTACTCACCTCCATCACCCCAGCCTTCCTCTTTTTATCCTTCTTTTTCTTCTCTGGATCAGCAGAAGACGCTGCCTTTTCCGGCTGAGGCGCAGGTTCTTGGACCTTTAAAGGGGGCGGCACAACGACAGGTGCTGGCGCCGGGCTCGCAACAACAGGAGGCGTCGGTGTACCTAGTGGTGTGTCATTCGCACCCGTCGCAGACGACCTAACCTGGCCCCATCCTCCCCTACCGCCTCTGCCTCTTCCCCCATAGCCACCACGGCCACCTGACCCCCATTGCGGTGTAGGCGCAGGAGGCTGTGGGGGGTAGTTGTTCCGCGGTGCAGGTGCAGCCTTCCATTTCACCAAAGTAAGCGTCTGCGAATAAAGGAGGTCTGAAGGATAGACGTACGGTTTTAGGGCCTTTGTATAGGCTTTTTTGGTATTTTTCAGCTTCGCTGATGCATTGGGTATGACCCTTGTATTCCGCGGGCGTGTTGAAGGTCGTGGAACAGTCTATGCAGTCAAAGCCTCCGTGGCATCGTGATCTATGTTGGTCAAGCTTAGGTTTCTTGACGACGTCGCTGCATACTGATGCGTTGAAGGTAAATGAGCATTGAAGTTAGTAGTTCAGTTAGGCAAGGACTAACCATGACATCTATTACAGAAATTTGTCATTCGAACATTCAAACCGATGATTTAAGGATGCTTACTGGAAGGAAACCATTGCAGGACTATAAGCCTGCGATTCTGAGCAAAAAATAAGAAGTGCAAGCAAGATGAGAGCGAGAACTTTTTCAGATCAATATGCCACGTGAGACTCGATCGATCACTCGTAACCGCACAACCGATCTATCTCCAAATTGATGACAAGCATACATCGGTGGTCGTGTACAAGTAATGGTATATGTAGAAACAAAAACTATATCGTAGTTAAATCCCGAAGCCACCCAGATTAAGTTGCATAAGATGTAAAGCATATCCTAAGAGCAAACATTGACGAGTAGGACGGCGTTCATCACGTCTTGAAGGAGACGACCCACGTATCTGGGTACCCAATCGACCCCGGCAGCAGCCTCAGCTTCTCAAACTCCTCATCCTTATCCAGACCCTTGAACATCGTCGCTTCTCCAAGATAATCAATTCTTCTCAAGTGCTGATCATCATCTTTGTTCGCATCCCTCCTCTTCTTCGCCGCTTTCTCAACAACTTCCCGCTGTTTCTTGATATTTAGAATCAGGCCCCACTCGGAATCCACGATGGGTGACTGAAGGCCTTGGTATATTGCTTCCCAGATCATCTCGCAGGTGATCGCTGTGGGCGAGTCGATAGTGAGCGTCCATGGGAACGCCTTCGATATGATCCGCATCTTCTTCGTGGAGGTCTGTGTCGCGACTAGATGCCTGGACGTGAAGAACGTCGAAGCATGGATGTTGACTGGCGGACGGCGCACGTCAAACTGGAGGCGCGTCGTGTCCGAAGCGAGGATGTGGAGGAGGTGTGGGTATTTCACAGAGCCGTAGCCTACGGGACGATAAAAAGAGTTAGCTACGGCGCGGGGGTAAGGAGCCTTGAGTTTCCCCCACGCACGTATAGGGTCTGGCCGATATCCGTAGCCCGCTGGTGGGGGCAGATAGACATCTGGGTCAGGTTGGGAGTAGTAGTTCCTGTAGTAGGGATCCCAGGGGTTCATGATGGCGCTGCGTGTAGGTGCGCTATGGTTAGTAAAATCTTGAGGCTTTGAGTCTGTTATATATCGGTCGTCACGGTCGCAAAGATAGAAGAGACGGAGGTGAGTGATTAAGCGTCACTTGTTTGACAGATCAAAGGCTGAGCGCTGAGCGATGGGGCGATGCGCACAGGGCAAATTGGATTGAATGAGGGGCGCCAATCAATCTCCGCACATATCGGAGCCTAGGAATTTGAAGGAATCAGGAGGAAATTCAGGAATAGGAAAGGGTACAGGACACACGTGACGGCGGCGCGTATGAACATGCGGTCACCGACAACACCCACAGGACTGGCAACCGAGAATGCTGAGGGGAAAGGGTGATTAAGCACTTGTTAAGCACTTTGAAGAAGTGAGTAACCTGGCCAGAAAATTTAGAGGCAACCGCCGCTAGGAGAGCGAGTATACTAGCTCACCTCAAGGCGCGTTGCTCGGAAAGTATCGGGAATGGTATGCATCCGACGGGGTATTGAGGCCAAGGACCAATAAGGATGACGAATACTCGAATACACGTCAGGTTTGTGCTTGCATTTGGGTGATGATTCTCATAAGTGCCACCTAAAATATCGCGAAAGCGCCCAAATTAGACGCCAAAACAAAGAGAAGTAGAAGTCAAAGCATTGCCCTCAGGCTGCGCAAGGAAAAATTTTCTTCGGACCCAAAATACATTGAAGAAGAGGAGATCCGAGAGTTGTAAGTTCTCTGAGTCAGTAAGGCGCCAACTTGACGTGACGCGGCGACGCGACTTCTGATGTGATTACGAACCTATCATGTGACATTCATTGGTCATGGGAACAAGCAGTGGCTTGACATGAGATCCATCGAAGCGCGGGTACCGAATTTCCTTGACAGATTGTTGGAAGAAAAACACGCCAACTGCGCCACAAAAAAGTCGGAAAAAAGCGCGCAAGCTGCTCTGGAGGATGCATGAACGCAAGCACCTGTCACTAATAAAACGCGGCTCGTGATTGGTTGACAAATCCGAATCAGACTTAGCCGAACGATCGGGGGTTTATATTGAAAGTGGAATCAAACAAGTCTCGTCTCCTCCCGATACCTCCCAGCCTCGTTACCCCACCATGTCCTTCTCTGTCCTCCGCAATCCCATCCGTCGCGCTGCTATTGCTAGTGTCCGCGCCACGCCCCGCGCCAACTTCAGGGCCTCTTTCCGCCACAATTCCACCGCGGCACCCACTCCTGCCCCCAAGGGCAAGTCTGGCTTGTATCTTGGCGTCGCAGCCTTGATTTTCGCGGGTGCTGGTGGATATTACTACCTGAACGACCAGGAGGCAAGCACGGCCGTCAAGTCGGGTGTTCAGGCCGCCAAGGTCAAAGCCAACTTCGTCCCTACGAAGGAGGACTACCAAAAGGTTGGTACACGTGTGCGAAACCTTTTTGACACGTTCTCAATTGCAGTTCTAGGTCTACAACAGAGTTGCTGCCCTCTTGGATGAGGCTGGCGAATACGACGGTAATGCCGCGTTACTCCGGGTCATAGATAAGCGATTGACACGCGTTATTATGAAGATGGCTCTTACGGCCCTCTGATCCTCCGTCTGGCGTGGCACGCTTCCGGCACGTACGATAAGGATACCAAGACAGGTGGAAGGTAATTTTTTCATCCCTCCTTATCTTTCATTCCACTCACTGTCCTCTAGCAACTATGCTACCATGCGCTTCCAACCGGAGGCGCTTCACGGTGCCAACAACGGCTTGAACATTGCCCGCGACCTCATGGAAAAGGTTAAAGGCGAGTTCCCGTGGATCAGCTACGGTGACCTTTGGACTCTCGGTGGTGTTGCGGCCGTCCAGGAGATGGCTGGCCCCAAGATCCCCTGGCGTCCTGGCCGTATTGATGGTTTCGCCGTCAATGCTACCCCAGATGGCCGTCTTCCTGATGCTACACAGGGCGCTGCTCACCTCAGGGCTGTAAGTTTATCATGTCAATTATTATATGGTTCATTAATATTCATTTCTCATTAATTGGTATAGATTTTCGGACGCATGGGTTTCAATGACCAGGAAATCGTTGCTCTCTCTGGTGCACATGCTTTGGGCCGCTGCCACACTGACCGATCTGGCTTCACCGGCCCCTGGACCTTCTCCCCTACTACCCTGACCAACGAATATTACAAGCTCCTCTTCAACGAGACGTACGTTGGGAATCACATCGCTGTCATCTTTTTACTGAATCGTTTTCCCTTACAGCTGGACATGGAAGAAATGGGCTGGCCCTAAGCAACTTGAGGATAAGTCCACCAAAACCCTGATGATGCTGCCGTTCGTCCTTTTTAACTTGTCAAGGTCCACTTGCTGACTTTCTTTGCCTTTAGCACCGACTACGTTCTCGTACAGGACAAGAGCTTCAAGAAATACGCCAAGGCCTATGCCCAGGACAGCGATCTCTTCTTCAAGGAGTAAGATTACTTTCTTCCCTTACTAGCTGTATCTAGGAACTAACTTGATCTTCCTTCAGCTTCTCCAAAGTCGTTTCCACCCTCTTCGAGCTTGGTGTTCCTCCAGAGCAATTCGTCACCCCGGAGCCCTGGATCATGAAGTCCCTTGATGAGCAAACTGAGACCAAGGCATAAAGCGATTTAATCTAGATGTGTTGCGACCGTATCTAGAGTGGCCGTTTAGATGGGTTAGAAGTACAAAAATCTAGAAGATCCTTGCTTGACCTCAGTGGCGCACGGCGCTGCTGCGTACTTAACTAATCTACTGTAATAGTTCGCGTCTCTTGTGTATTGTACTAAAATCTGAAGCCTGTTTTCTTGCTATATCCATAGGAAATGCCAAAGCAAGGATACCAATGAAACTTCATTTAAATTATTAGCTAGGTTATTATATGTAGTGTATAACCAAAGTGGGAGTGGTGTTGTAAATATGAAAGGGCCGACCTATGCATAGATAGCTAGTACAACAACAATTTTTACACAACGAGCGGAATTCCTGGAGTTCGTATCTAAATAGTCAAGTCCGGATGTCTTGTGCAGGAGAGACGGAGAGGTGGATGATGATGCGTAGGATTGCGTTTGTGATGGGTGTAGTGAATAAAAAATTGTGGTGGAGAGTGTTGATCAAAATGCAAGAGAGAAAGGAAATTTCCAGCCAGACAAATGGTTTGCCTTAAGTTGTAAAGGTAGGCGATACGCGTGGCCTTCGAGGCAACGGCGGGGACCCAGGCCCTATAGACAGTTCCCCTACCCTCCTAGCCAAACCCCCTTCACTGCTCGCCCTCATCGTCTCATCATACGATGGCAGACCCTGCATGCTCGTCAGCGGCGGTACGCCCCCAATGAACCCACGACTAGCAACCCCATAGTCCGGCACCTCCGTGAATGCGCGATGGAGCAGCTCCGTGCCCGAGCTGGGGTTCGGCACGCTGAGCGTGCGCACGGGATGCGCAGGACGCGCCGCAGCCTCAACCTCTGCCGCGCTCGGGAGGTGCTGTGACGAGGAGGAGCGGGAGAGGAAGCCGCCGTGGGAGAAGGACGTGAAGGGCTTCATCGTGGTGGAGAAAAGCCCGTGGGAACTGCGCGAGGCGTTGCCTTGGCTGTGGACGTAGGTCTCTTTGGAGGAGGCGACGGGTAGCTGGGCCGCGGCGCGCTCGCGCTCGGCAGACGTGTTGCGCGAGGAGAGGCGGCTCACCCCACGGCTGGTTGGCCGGCTGCGGGAGTGTGAACGGCTAAGGGGCTCCGAGGTATCGCCTGAGCCGGAGGCGGAGTCGCGCTGTGAGGAGTGATCTGAGCTAGTACGCAGCCGCGGAGGGGCGTCCGAGGTGAGGGAGAGGAGTAGCTCGGAGTTGACCCACTCGAGATGCCGGTTGGAGGCGTTAGGGTCGGGTTGATGAGGGAGGTTGGTGAGGAGGTGGGCTTCGAGTGGGGTGCAGTACCCAGATTCTGTCACGGGCCAAGCTAATACAGGAGCATCGGGAGAGTGGACGGGGCTCGCGCGTTGTGTTATCCAAGGGTTTGTCACGCGCATAGTGGCGGAATCGGGAAGGAACATGTTCGCGACTCTATCGCGGACGTGTTGGTTGTAACTGGGTAGCTGGACATCTTCCTCTTCTATCTGTGGAACGTCAGACACGCCGACCAGTAGACGACGGGCTGCCGCCGAGAAGTTCCGGGACTCGTTGAGCAGGCGATAGTCAAGAAGATGGAGAGGTAGTGAACATCTGAGTTCCGAAGTGTGACCGTCAAGGTTGAGGAGGAGGATACTCCAGCGTATCCGATGAGAGACATGAATGGGTTCCAGACTGTGGGTTGGGGTGATCGTCAATGGGATAGGAATGCTGAGATATGTAACGACGTCTTGACTGTCAGGGTCAGACAAACTGAGCTCTTCTGGCGTTATGCTTGTCGACGTCGTGGCCGCTGGTACAGCCTCGGCAGCGGGCGTAGTGGCGGGCGTAGCGGCGGGGGTAAATCCACGGAGGGGGGTATGGGAAAAGTATTGGCGGCCTAAGCTGCTGAGTGAACTGGAGCTGTGTGAGCGGTTGGCATTCACGAAACCCGAAGACGGGCTCGCCGGAGATGCTGGAGATGCTGGATGACTCGTAGTGTGGGAGTGTCCAGTGCGATGGTCTTCAACCTCGACGGCGCGGCCGTTGACGATCTCATGCTTCACCGAGGCAACAAGCCGTGTTTGCTCCTGTGAACCGCTGCGAGCATAGATTTTCGTCTGCTCGTGTATTGATGTGCTGACGCTGAGCACGCACACGCCTTTCGCAAGCGGGGAAAATTTGACCAAAGCTGTAAGCTTGTCTCCCGCAGCCCACGCTTTGTGAGGAACCATGATGGAATACATCAGTTTCTCGGGCCACGTGTTTTCTATCTCCAGCGTCTGTTGGTATTCCATCGCCTCCGGGGCAAAGGATCGGATGATGTGTACCGGTATGCCGGTAGTGTAGGTTTGATTGAAGAAACCACTGCGGACCACCTGAGCGCGTAGCTTATATGTAACGGCCGCACCCCCAAAGGCAGGAGAAGCAATGGTGGATGGCAATGAGCCTCCAATGCGGAGCTGAAAGGGAAACAGGTGACGGCCAGCCTTGAGTGTATGGCTTGCGCCTTTGTCGCCCTCGAGGAATGACCAGTCATGAGTGCACACGATATACGTCAGGGGTGCTGAATTTAGCGTCATTCTGCAGTGATGTCAGTACAGACCTGGAGTGACAAAGAAGATAAACATACGATTCGGACGGCGGTACTGGGAGACGTGCTTTCCCTCGAAAGTGCAGGGATATATCCTTGATAGGTGTGGCCTCATTCAAGTAGAGAGCAAGATTGCCTGAGAGACGAGTGGGCTCGACATCGACACCGACGCCCTTGAGGAAGAGATACGGGGTGTCGAGAAGGATTTCGAGGCGAGGTTTGTGGTCCTTCTCCTTGGACATGTCGTTGTTATCGGCAGGATGTGAGGGTGTGTTGGCATGCGGGAAGGAGACAGATGGACCGTCTATTTGAGGGTTGACATTATTCGGTGATGAAGTTCTTGACAAGACAAAGGCCATGTCTGAGACGGCGGCAGGGTCCGAGACAGGTATGTTGGAACAATATTGGAGGAAAGAACAGACTTTTTGGAATTGGTTATCATGGCTTTACACACCTTATTATTTGCACAAAATTGCGAACCATTCCGGCCCCGATGGATGATCTTTAACGATCTTAACGGCCGATCGGCTTAGCTTTAGGGTCCTTTGAATTCGTTACATCGCATGTCCTTCACTCCAATTCCCTCATCAAAGTCTGACTCAGTAATTTGACCCTTTGGTCATGAAATTTGGCATGTGTGTATGGGCCGGGTATGGTCATAAACCCTCGTGCTTTCTCGACAGTAACCGCTGAGAAATCTTTTCTAATTAGCTCAAAGAACACGATCGTGTCGTCCCGGACCTGCAACCTTCCAAAAACGATTGTGTGCGTCCCACTGCTGTAGAGATTAGATCAAGATGCCGCGCCACAAAGCACCCGGAACAACCCTATTCCTCTATGACGGTGATCTTAGGGACAAGGAGCGCTGAATACGGTCATCCACACGGAGTTATCGGGATCTCCACGAGTCGCAACTCAAAAGGTTTGTAAGATGCGTACTGGTTCAGCGCTCAACATGGCTTTTTGGGCGCTGCACATTAGTGCCATCTAGAGGCGCCTAGAATCCTATCGTTATCAGCAAATGCGGGCCAACGGACCGCGACGCGATGATATCATAAACGTGCAGCGACAAGGCGACGTCACGGTGCGGCGTTGGACAGATGTGCTGAGCTTTAAACTCATTTATTGCACCCTCAAATGGACGCGGTGTATCGCAATAAATCTCTGGCGACCTCATCTGGATCTCTCTCGCCGGTATTTTATAAATTGTCGTCGAAAGGATCACGAACGATGATAAATTGTAACCTCCACGACTCCACATATTACTCGCCTGGCGTTTAGGTGACAACGCGCATGGTACACCGGTCACTATACGCCGCTCGCCAGTCCCACAAGGTCAGGAGGGCATCAGAATTTTTTTCTACACGCCAAATTGACGTGCACGGGACAGGTCGAATGGCGAACGGTCCTGAATGAGCGACCCACACATCATCCGCGATAAGTCTTTGATCATGTAAGTATACACAAAAGGTTAATTGACAGGGCGGGAAACGAATACGCAGCTATATAGCACATTGCCGTATATACATACCTCAATCCTCCTAGCTCATAAATATCGAACCACCTCAAGCCTTGTACATTGCATCCAAAAATGCAGTGGCCAACTGTCCCACCATTGAAGGACCCACAGCACTCGACTGGCCAAGCCCTGACAAACAAAACGCGATGAGCCACGGATAGAGGCGTTTAAGCAAAAAAAGGAGATATGCCGGGAGATGCAGATGTAAATGGACGTAGACGTAGCTGCGATCATGTAGCATCAAGCCATCATCACGATCTGAAAAGTACAATAAACCCTTGTCAAGATCAGGCTCGCGCCACGAGGGCACGAGCTTCCCTCGAGCCGTAAACCTTCCGAATCCGGCGATGCAAGCAGGAGATAGAGAGACAGGACAGAGATAAAAGTGATATTGACAGAATGAAAGATGCTGATACGTACCATACAGCGCTACCATTGTGCCTTTCCCAGACGGCGCGATCTTCGCCTCTCGCACCGCATCCTTGAGATCCGCAATAAATGTGTCAACCATGGAGACGGTAAGTCGCTATTGTTGTGTAAGTTAGTGTCCACCCCAGAAGAAGGATCGGAATGGAAGAAGAGCTTTGTATAACTTACAGTGCACGCGATGTGGACCGCAGGCGGGCCGGAGAGCGCATTCAGATGCCATCCGCGCTGCGCCATCGCGTCACCCACCTCCAGGACATTCACCTTGGGATGCTTTGACGCGAAGGCAACCACAGACGCAGGGGGCGAGCCGAGGATATACAGCTCTGGAATGGATTCGACGATTGCATTAGCAATCGTGCGTGCCGCCTTGACGATGGAACGACAGGATTCGAGGTAGCCCCTGTAGACATGCGATAATTGAATACGATCAGACGCGCGCTCGTGAACGGGATAATAATCCCGAGACACAATTCTATACTCACTCATCGCCCATGTACTGCATAACAGCCCATGTTCCTGCGATCAAAGCACCAGGGCTAACGGAAGAAAAAAGAAACGCAATAGAATTGAGTCACATAGCCAGGAACACTGGCTATGTTGATGATGATATCAGTGTAACGAGGGTGCGTACCGAGATCCGGAAAGGCTTGGGCTGGCATACACACCACCTTGATGATCTTGAGAAATTTGGACAAGAGGAAATGAGGGACAGATGCGTACCTGTCCAGTAGGGGTTCACATAATACTGATGCTTCCGGAGCTCAGCATCACGGTACATTATGACAGATGTACCCTAAAACGCGTTGAATGATTATGTGGCATGACTGCAAAGATTGGTTGATCCATGCCTTGGGTGCAAATCCATACTTGAAGAAGATCTGTAAGTCTAGGTCTCAATTTTCCGAAATGGACTCAGAACCACCTTGTGAGTATCGCAGCTGATGCTTGTGACACCAGGAACACGGAAATCAAAAGGAAGAAGCTTGTATTTTCCGTCTTCGCCTTCAGCTAGGCCTGCCTTTTCGAGGTAAGGAACTATGAAGCTGCCCAAACAGCAATCGACGTGGAGTCCGACGTTATAATAAGAGGCCAGTTTCCCTAACGCGGCTATGTCGTCCTGGTTTCCATCGGGAAAGTTGATAGCAGAGCCAACGAGCTATGGGAATGGATCAGCTTCATTGAGACGAGGACACCGAAAATCTCCCGACCATAATGGTATTGGGATTGCTGATTTAATCATCATCAGCAAGCGGAGATTTCAGAGAGAAGGAGACTAACATGGCTCGTTTCACACGCTTCAAATCGACTCTACGCGTCACTTGGTCAACTGGGATGGTATGAACTTTAATCTTGAAGTAAGCAGCACCCTTGTCGAAAGCTGCATGGGCTGTGGATGGAATGATCCTAGAAAAAGTATAAGAGTACTGACACAAGCCAGGCGAGTTCAGCGTACATCTCTGGTTCAGTGACGCCTTTCACAGTCCTTGCCCAGTCCCGATAGGTCTTAACTGCCATTATAATAGACTCGGTACCACCGGATGTCATTGTACCTGCACCATTGGGATTGTTGTAGAGCTTGAGGCACATGGCGACGATCTCTGCTTCCATCTTTCGGATGGCCGGGAAGACATCGGGGTGCAGAGGATTCGAGACGCAGTATCGTTGATAAGCCTGGACGATGACTTTTTCGAGTTCATCCCCACCATCTAGATACAGAGCCAGTTAGTGGATGTCGTGGATCTAACGGACATACGAACGGTAGACTGCCCCCGAGAGCTTTCCGTGTCTCCAGTTGGCGTTGCTTCCAAGCTCGGTGTCCATGACATCCATTTGCGAGAATATCCAGTCCGAATCCTGGCCCTTTGCGGGCAAAGAAAGGTGGCGTACGACATCAGCACCTTTCGGCACTAGCTTGTTCTCAATATCGAGCTTAGCCTGGTTCATTTGAATCTCTACTTTGTTTGCATTTGAAGGCAGGCGCAACAACAGTGAAAGAACACGCTAATATAACATCGTTACATGCACATACTGCCTTTCTTTTATAGTGAACTAACCTGTGCAACCCATGAATATAGTTCACGAACAGAGGCTACAATCCCGCGAGCTCGGAGATGGCGCTGAGTCTTGATAGACTGAGTAAGAACAACATAGAGAAATAAAAGGGTCTTTGCGTTGTCGAATGTAAGCTGGGACCTCAAAGGAGCGTTGACCAGAGCCGTCGCTCTATTGCGGATGGTTGACATCGCGGGAGCAGAATCTCAGTCAAACCCATCTTGGTGACACAAGAGTTATGACAATTTCACGTGCAATCGCGTTCCGTAGTGTGTGACAGCGTGACATTTATCCTTCCTGTCGAAAATGAGCAGCAACCTGCGTATGGTATGCTTCTGCACAAACTCTTTGATTTTGCCACCGCTGCTCAAGAAGACTTCTTCAGCTTGGGAAGGAGGAGGAGAATGATGACGCCGCTGAGGTTACATGGGGTCTGTACTGCTTGCGTCTTAGCATCGGACGGCGATTGACACGGGGGTGTTAGAGGATCAGCAGCGCATCAATACATTCTCAAAGTTGAACACCCGTATGCGAAATACTGAGGAGAAGCTGGATGAACTCAAGGTATAGGACGTGTTCATTGTCTTCAGGAAGCTACTTGTAACTCATCGAGCCTCATCAGCAAGAGAAAGAGGCTCTTGACGATCTTGCGACTGAGATTGAACTCGCTGATGAAGACGAGCCAGTACTGTGAGCCTCATCAATCCTACATTCACCTCTTGCTCAATCCACGGTCATAGATACAAAGTTGGTGAGGCATTCCTCCACATGCCCTTACCCCGCGCCCAAAAGCGCCTAGAAAAAGATCAATCGGCTATAGATGCGCGAATATCCGCTCTTTCATCGTCAAATGAAGAGTGTGATACACAAATGAAGGCCCTGAAAGTCCAACTATATGCCAAATTCGGAAGCGCAATAAATCTCGACGACTAATGTAACATGTCACTTGTACGATAGCTCTATTCATGATTTTTTAGATTTAATTCACTGGTATACAGATCGACCGTTAGGTCTCTGTTCTTCCACCAAATACTGGACTGCCAACCAACAGATTGCATTGGAAGCTTCACCATTTTTACTTTATGCGCCAGAGATTAGCACGTGAGAACGCGTCCAGCCACGTGGCGCCAAATTGATGCAACGATCAGTGACTCTACGCGTTCTGAGCCAGCCCATTGTTCTGTCATGCATAATTTACACTTGAACTCGTACTATGACGAAGACCCCGAAATCTCCCTCATGTAATGAAGTTCTCAAACGCCGGTTCCCGCATCTCTTTAATATCAACCCCACCCGCCATCGACATTCGCACCAATGTTCCCCTCTGGCCCTCAAGGATCAAGACCACGCTCTCAAAGTGAGCCTTCAACCTTCTCTTACATATTGTGTGTGACAACTTCTCTAAAAGGCCTCAAACATATCAGACGCCTTGAAAAAGAAATTATCGGGTTAAGAAGTGTTTTGTTTGAAGCGGATGTGAGGGCGAAAAAGCGCAAGGCAGAACTTAAAGAGGAGAATAAGGGACTTCGAGACGAGAAGTGGGAGCTCAAAGCGCAAATACGGAAGCTTCAACATAACTTGGAGCAGGCGGAAAGGGACAAGGCGAGAATTGTGGAGAACGAAAGCTCTTCACAAGAACGGCTTACCGACATTGAAAAGCGCCTAAAGAGAGCAGAAACACAGGATCGAGGTCTTCAAAAAGACTTGAATCGATCAGGGAGGGATATGGCGGGACAACTCTTCGAGCGTGAAAAGCTTGGCTACCACACCATCTCTATCGAAGAAGCCACGCGCAAATCCAGACATTTGGGCTTAGTTCAATTACCGGCGCTTCGTAATGTTGTCCTATTGGCTGGTCCATATCAGATCTTACATTACTTGTGAATAAAACTAGAAGAGCTTTCTGAGTGCGAGTCAGACAGGGTCGGTTGCATTGATGTTGGTCATCTTTTCAAGTTTGAGTATTCGCCACGAGTCTGACAGAGAAAGGTCCAAGGATACTGGTGAGATGTCGTGTAACTTGATCAATTTTTTTTTGAGGCAACGACGGCAATGACAGTGGTGAACGGCAGTGGTGCCTGACGACGATGATGGTGGGTATACTTCAGTAAAAGATGACACATTTGGCTCATGACTTACAAGGAATAAGGTGTCTCTGCATATGTACACAACACGCATGAAAATGCATCCTAGAATTCAACAAAATCGGAACACGTTGAAGTCCTATAGACCTACGTGACATGGTTGTGCTTCATGTATGAAACACAACTTGGAACTGAAATTTCAATCCGCTAAAACCCATTACCAACTAAGCAGCAGGTGTTTCTCCGTAATTCCACCTGGCAATAATACACCAGATATCACACAAGCAAGGATGCTGTCGACGAAGTCGACCATTCCTCTAGTTAGTGGTGTTGGCCAATATTGTGGCGCAGTTTGCCTCTTATACTCGAACTCACGTAACTATTCGATACAAAGCTAGAAATTACACGTAATACAGAGCCACGAGCCATCCATCCATCCCTCGAGTCACATACAAATACACTCTTACCCCTCGAACTCATCCATACAAACGATGTCGAGCAAGTTACCAGAAGGCTGCTTCGCACTCTCGGATACAAACTCAAGCAACCTCTCAAACACCTCGTTGCGCTGAGCAAACCGCGCTGCTGTCAGTTTGCCCTTCTCACTATCAGCATCTGACACGTTGCGCAGTTCCCACTCCATCGGGTCCTCGGCCTGAAGCAGTGCATGTACATCCACGAGTCCCTGCACCGCCGGAAGTTCGTCCTCCCCCTCCAGCTTGTTAGTCCAGGTCTCTTGATCTTGATCTTGATCTAGATTCAAGCCACGATCAGGAGAACGAGAGCGCGAACGCTTGCGAGGTGGTGAACCGTCTCCATCCTCGTCTGTACTTGTGTTCCCCTCATTTATCAACTGCAGGAGAGGAGATTTGGCTCGCGAGGGCGAAGGGGGTGACGCAATTGGGGACAGCAGAGGTGACGGGGCGATAGGGAAGAGAAGATGGGTAAGGAGCGAGCGGAATGCCTCGGTTTCTTTAGAGTCGTTATGGTCTACGACGTCGGAGACTTCTGCTTGGAGGAAGTTGAGAGCCTTGATTGGCGGGGCGTCTTCACACATCTCGCGGAACCTAGGTAAGGATGGTCAATCAAAATATCAACACTCTGAAAAGGTAGCACATACTGCTGTTGTCGCAACTGGTAGGTTGCACGTCGTATAACTTCTTCTGAACCGGCCCTACAAAGAGTCGGTTTGACTGGAGATAGAGTCCGCTCAGAACATTGCGTACCTAACCAATTTCATCTGCCATAAATCATCCAGTCTCTCCTCCTTGGGACCCTCCTCAACACGTTCCAACGCGTCATTAATTCCCGCATTCCCGCCGTGCAGGAAGACTGTTCTGGTCAAAGGGTTATAGACGACCTGATGAGCATAACGAGGCCGTGGTTCTTCGACCTGTTCAGAAGAATCTGGTAGGCTAGAGGGCATATAAGATGAGGCCTCCAATGGCTGCGATAAGATTTGAGTCCATGTCCCTGGTTTTGAGTCATATGAAAACATCCAGTTGGGTGCGTCGGAAGCAAGAGTTGTCAGAGCACCCGCTTGTTGACTCCGTGTCAGTCCACAGAAGCTGAAAATAGATATCAAGTGTCAAAAATGAGCACGAATACACCGCGAGCTTACACATAGAGCTCCTGCAGGCTGGGATCTATCACAGCTCGCTGAGTAAACGATGATTCTGGACCCCCGGAGGCGGTAAAATTCGAAAATAGCTCGGTCGCCGTATTTGTGGCAATGTCGTATGCATACATGTCGCAGAGGTACTTCTCGTCTCGTTGTCCTGCAAAAATATACAAGGTGCGGGTTGAGGGCTCAAGAACCATTGAATGACCTGAAAAACATTCAATTTAGTGGAATGAAGAAAGTGCTTCGAACACACCAAAACGAGACGGAATCATGGAGGGAGAAACAACAGGTGGATCTGCAATCCTTTTTTATGCGTCAGGCCGAAAGAAAGCAAAATGGATGGATGTTTCTGTCACTTACTGGAGAAGTTTCCATTTGCTCAATCGAATGTTGTAGCTATATAAACCCGAATATTTGACTGTATCCCAGTCACCATCTACAATTCTGCCACCGAAGATATATAGGATTTGCGCCTCGCTATCCAGAACCATTTGGTGATCAAAGATTAACGGTGGGCCACCTTGAGACTAGAATTTGATAAGTCCAGTTGAATCAAAGTGAGTTGAGTTAGCAATGGTTGCGTACTGCTGTATCGAAAGACAGGAAATCCCACTGTCCCATATCTGCCCCTCGCGTATGATAGCGATAAAACTCTGAGGAGAACACGCGAACGGTTGTCGGCGACGAGTCGCCGTTCTGGGCTTGAGGCGTCGGAGTTCCCGCATCACTCGTCGCGTTAGCAGAATCAGAGTCACTGAGCCTTCCAAGCAGGTATATACTGCCCGTCTTAGTGTCGAAAACCATCTTGTGACACGAACGGGCACCTGGTGCATTCTTTTCTTCTGAAGTGCCATGACTGAGGACCCGCCACTTATCATCCTTGACACTATAAACCCAGAAGTCGTCCAAACTCTTCTCGCCATCCCAACCACCGAATAGGTAAATCATATCATTGATAGGGTCCATGCACATCGCGTGGCCACCGCGGGGGGAAGGCACGTCCCCGTCAGGATCCGTACCGTGTAATCGTTCCCACAACGCATAAGGCTGAGTGCCGTGAAGATAGGAATCGAATAAGTTTGCCTTGGACATCTCAGAAAGGAGATTCTCAGCTTGCTTCCAGTCGCCTTGGAGTATAATGCTCTCATGTAGCTTTGTGAGCAGGGGATGTTCCAGTTGGAACCCTGAGCGGGATATTATGGATTCGTATGGCGTGAACAGTCGGCGCTGTCGTAGGTGTTTGAGTACATGGCGAACCACCGTAGTTTCTCGATACTTCAGATGCCGGTCATTTGGTGGCCTGGTCTGAGACTGTTATTGACCAACCTCGTCGTACTTTTGTCGAACTCGCTCCACATATGCTTCGTCTGTTATCCCAGTGATAGATATATGCCATATTGACGTGTGGAAACTTTGCCCATGTGCACTGTATGATTCCATGTGTTGTTAGAATACACTGACAAGGACATAACGGGACACACGATATCGGTACTATCTTTATAAATCGCGTTGGAAAGCATACCCCGGCACTGTTGGTTTGCTTGATGTGGAACGTCTCGGGCGTAGTATCATTCTTGAGCCCAGTACGCAAAACTTCGCTCATGCGATCTTCGCTTAATCCGACATATAGTTTGAAGTCTTTCATGTTACATGGATGGGCTTTGTAAGGCTGTTAGCACCACCATGACAAAGATGCAACGACGGCATACGTTTGAAGAACTGACGCCTCCAACGTCAATCCTGAATTTTATGATCAAGGAGAAGACGCACCTTGCCAAAGGTCACTGTTTCTGATATAGAAAAGATAGACCATGTCAGTTTGTGGTACAAGTCGTCAGAAGTATCAACGCAACTGAAAACGGCCAAACTTTCCAATCGAAGTGTAATCCATTGATTCGTGTTGTTTTGTGAGTTAACACTCCATCTGCTTGACTGATCGGTGCTTTTGTCAACTAGTATGTTTTCGGCCACATATCGTCCACTGTGAGCGGAGGACCCAACTATCGAGTACATTAGCGGTATAACAGTATCAACGGCTTGTTCCATGATTGCTGTCGTTCGTGAGGAAAGGGTATTAATGATACAAAATCGCGCCTTCAGTTTAGGTCTATAGTAGCAAAGCGTCGGAGTTGAAGGTGACAGAAGGATAGCGTGACAGTCCTGATGGGAATTGTCACACATCTTGTACTTATAACTTAAGTATTTCGAC
>JABAJS010000068.1:0-51973 GCA_018221635.1 Tephrocybe sp. 10521TJB | reverse complement strand
CTGGCTGAATGAAGCACAAGCAGTGCCGAGATAATTCTTCAAAAAACACATATCTATATCTGTATCTGATAAAGCCTGTCTGGGCTGGGAACCATGAGCCTCTTTGGGACCCTATGGTCGACACCGCATCATGGCCTGAGAAGAAATGGCTTTCCAGGCGTTCGAGCAAGCCTTTCACGCCCAATGTCAAGCTCAAATACTCCAAACCCACTTCCTGCTTCATTCTTACGTGGCGGGACCTCCAAGGGTATCTTTTTGAACAAGTCAACTCTCCCTGCAGACAGGTCTCAATGGGACCGAATCTTTCTTGGTCTAATGGGGTCGCCAGACCGGGAATATGGCAGGCAGCTAAACGGTATGGGAGGAGGAGTGTCTAGTCTTTCAAAAATCTGCGTCGCTGCATCTCCTACACCCTCGCAGAAGGAGCAGGGAATTGATGTGGAGTATACCTTTGTGCAGGTCGGAATCCGCGATTCCAGCCTGGACTACTCTGGGAACTGCGGAAATCTGTCGAGTATGATTGGTGTTTTCGCTGTCGACCAAGGTATCTGCACGCCACGCGTCGCCGGAACAGTCGCCACTGTCCGATCGTACAACACTAACACCAACAAGATCATCGACACCACTTTTCCTGTTTCAACCTCCCAGCCATCTGCCCCACTACTCGAAATTCCCGAGACCGCCATCGCGGGTGTGCCGGGAAAAGGGTCTACTATCATCTTGGACTTTATCAATCCAGCTGGGGCACGAACGGGAAAGCTTCTTCCTACTGGTTCCCCACTAGACCATTTGACTATTTCGTTAAACGGCGAAGAAAGGACGGTCGAATGTTCATGTGTAGATGCTACCAACCCTACCGTCTTTGTCAGTTATTCCGACCTCGCCAAGTTCCTTCCCATCGAGAAATACATCAATGGAAGCACAACAAATGTCGATGAAATACTAGAACAAATCAGACAAGCCGCAGCGGTCAAAATGGGCCTTGACCCTAACGCGCAGGCACAGCCTAAGATAGCGATACTTCAAGCTCCACATACGGAAGACGACCAGGAACAGCACGTGCACATCGTTATACATGCCCTCTCGATGGGCGTACTTCACAAGGCGGTCCCGATGACCGTCGGCCTCTGTGCTGGCGTCGCTGCAGGTGTCCCACACACCCTGGCATGGGAGATCTACCAACAGTCCAGTGGAGATAAGGAGAGCATGGTCAGGCTTCGTCATCCCGGTGGCATTGTGGAAGTTGGAGCAGAGATCTCGAAAGATGGAGAAGTGAAGAGTGCCAAGGTTGCACGCACGGGGAGGAGACTCATGGAGGGAGCTGTGTGGTGGTAAAACGCGGAATACTGCTTTCAAAAGGTGTCATTTTACTTTGCCTCTTGATTATCTCAAAGCGCTCATATGTCCACGTCTTAGCGATTGATTGCGCGTTTGGCTTTTATAAATATCGAAGGCTCCATGATGACAAGGGACCGCGTACTAGGGCTTAGGGAGCATTTGCATTCGGTAGTTAAATAACATCGATTTCTTGGCTGCCAATCTCGTCTTCTCAATACAGAAACTCCTCATGGTCACATAACAGATTTCAAACGTGCAAACTTGTTTTTTCAGCTCAAGCTGTCCCTGCCCACTACCGCCGCACCTGGAATCGAAGTGTGTCGAGGAGAATACTCGGAAATGTAACGTAACCAAGGTGCAACCACGTCCATTCTCTGTGATGCGAACTTACCACTTCTCAAAGGTCTTCACGTTTCGGCCCCTCGGTAGAAGGCGTCCGGAGATGTAGACTGCGGCTCATCACACTCCCTGCGGCGTATTCTCGGGCACAGAACCCAACTCGATAACAAGACTTCTTCAAAGCCAACAATACTTATCAAAGGCATCTGGTGTGTTTTAGCTCGCTCGCTCAATATTAGGAGATACCTAGTCCTGGTTGAACGATTGACCCAGAATACGTTTCGTTTCGATCGAGGAAGGCTCTAATTTGATGAAATGGAACACGCGTGTCCCGGCGAATATTCGGGGCTCATTACGATGGTGTTAAAAGCCGGATAGTCGATCACAGGCCTCCCTAATTTGCATCATGGCCGGAGTCCATCTTATATTCACTGCGTCTTACAGCAACGATGTATCGACTCTCGTGTTCGATCCTGAAGCTGCGACCATCACTGTATCGTCCACTGTCAAGGTCGGACACCACCCCTCGTGGCTTACGTTCTATCCTGGTGATCATTCGCTCGCCTTTACTGGCCTCGAACAAACTGATGGCAAGGCTATCGCACTGAAATTTGATGACGAGGGGAAAGGAGAGATTGTGGCCGAAGCACTCAGCGGAGGCGCGGACCCTTGCACGCTACTTGCTACGAAAGACAATCTATATATTGGCAATGTAGGTTTTACAGTCATTTAATAATAACGACGTTCAGCATAACTGACCAATCATTAGTATTCTTCTGGAACAGTAGCCACGCTTCCTATTTCCTCTTCGGCGCCATACTTCCTTGCGCCGTTGCAGAGCCCTATCAAGCTAAAAGGCACGGGGCCCAACGTTTCCAGACAAGAGGGATCGCACCCTCATCATGTCGTTATAAGCGAAGACCATAACGAGCTTTTGGTCCCGGACTTGGGTGCAGATGTCGTTCAAAGGTTCAAAGTAAATGATAATGGACTGCTAGAGCATCGAGGCGATATCGAGCACGCGGCTGGCGGAGGCCCGCGTCACATCACCGTCTACGGTTCGTCTGCTCTATTGCCTATGATCTTTGCTCTTCTAACGCACAATACTAGATGGATATCTATACACATTGCTTGAACTAAGCAGCGTGCTTGTGAAGCATCGATACCCGCTATACCCAGAGCTTCCTGCTTTCGTCAAATCAACGCCCACAATGTCGAACCCTCCTCCGCAACCAAACGACATGCTCGGGGCCGAAGTTCTAGTCCCTAAACCCAATTCCGCATACCCCACGCCTTATCTCTACCTTTCAAACCGCAACGACCCTTCACCAGAAGGTGACATCATCTCAATCTTTGCGATTTCCGGACCGGAGACCCTTGAGCTCGTATCAGAAGTCAGATCAGGGTTGAAACATCTCCGCGGCATGCTGTTTGGTGGCCCAGACGACAAATGGCTGGTGGCAGCCGGTGCTAACGGGGGTGGTGTTAAGATTTTCGAGCGAATCGACGGCGGCAAGAACCTCAAAGTCGTGGCGGAGAATCACGATATTGAGGCCGTAACTGGTTTCCTGTGGAAGTGAAGTTAGCCGATGTGTATGCTCTGAATTGCATAGAAGAGAAGATTTTATTCGTTAACTGTACGTATAAATTGTGTTGTAACATCTGTATCTCAGTACCACCGATCAACGTTCATTTGAAGGTGTGATATTACTTGTCAATCGGCGCATCTCCGTGGCGCCTCCCAATTGATTCACTTAACCCTGAAGGATCTGCCTTTTCATTCGGATCGTCGGACCGGGCTTAGTGCCTAACTTGAGTTGACATCGCACCCATTGACCCTTCGGCCATGATGATACTGAGATCCAACTGTTGTTTCAAGACAAGGAGAGTTTTATGTTGTGCCCTGGTGATCCTAGCTAAAGGATGATTACAAGGTGTTGGTACAATGAAAGGAAGAAGTATATGCCGCGCTTTAGGTGGTGGCGCAACTCGGCGTTCGTTCGCTCTCTAAAAGTACATGCAAGTATTTTCGAGTATAATCTAGCGGAAAATATGGTATTATTAGAGAGGAATTTATTAACAGACTCCTAAATCTATATTTGAGATCTAGGAGTCAACGGAAGATCCTCGCGATGTTGCACCTTTTCCAGACACGGTCAATCAGCGCCGACCCTTGTGCAGTGTTACAAATTTGGGGTCGCATCTAATGCAACAAGCTACTCATGGAGGAGGAGTTTATTAGAACAATCAGTTCATCGTGATAACAGGATATCTGGTCGTTATGAACACCCAGGAATAAATGGATTATATGCGGTACGGAGAGACGTTCCCGCCTTGTGATGGCATTACCGTATCACTCACAAATAGATCAATATTTCAGGCAGGAAATTCCACGGTCACTGCAAACACTTATATTGTATCCAAAGGATTTGAGTACTTCAGAAAGAGCACTGGCCGCTGTCATGAAAACTTGAGATGCGTGTATCTGTCAATGTGAATCTTGCGTATTATACTTGTTGTTTTCGCTGACGGCGACGTGTCTGTGTCTTCGTCCACCCTTGCACGTTTGAAAGACCCCTGTCCTTCTGTTTTCGCGAGAAAAGGAAGATATTCATAGTAGTTCAAGGAAAGGAGAAATAATTCCTCACCAAGTTCCGAGTCGCTCTCGGTTTCAAACAGATTCGGATACTAGCCCTGTTTCTGCTTTCTCTATTTGATGTACGAGATATTCACTTGTGCTATAGCCCAACAGGATTAACTGCGGTTTATTGGAAGCCTTTGTAGCTACCGCTGTTTGTCAGAGCGTTCGTACCATGATTTAGACCGTTCGACGACGTGTGGTGGTGGGTCTAACTCATTAGACTGGTTAGACTCAAAAGATCTAATCTAATTATGATCTAATCTCTTATAAGTATCCGTCCATAATGAACCTACGGCAGTGAAATTCATTACTACAAAAATCATGACAATATTTGTACAAGACGGGGCGCGCGGATACACAGTCCTAACGAGAATTTTGAGTGTACTTAATAAGAGATGCGAGAGGCGACCGTACGGTCCAAGTCCATCTGACTGGTGTACCCTTCGTTATCGTCTTCTTCCACATAGTCACCTTCGTCTTTTTCCTCATTGTAAAAGTTATTCTTCCCCGAAGTCTCCTAACTATGGCTTTCACACAGAATCCCAATTTCCCAGAAGTACGAAAGCCGCTCCTAGAAATAGGACCCAGCTAATGGCTGTCATGGCGGCTCCTCTTTTCTCCTCTTCAACCTCGTAAACCCGGGCAGCAAATGACTGGTATGTAGCGAACAGGCTATCAGGAGGAACATGACCACCGTATTCTACCGATTGATATCTTGATGCAAAAGAACCTATACGACAAACCCAGTTAGTTGTCATCCATCCCCTTGCGGTGTACACTTGAACCGCACGTGGTGCAACGCCGTCCTCTGTGAATCCGTAGCAGTTGAGTATACGACGGAACACCCATCGTGGAGCCTTGTAGAAGATGGCGTATAGCATTTTGAAGGGGAATTCGGGAAATATAGACCACAGGAGGAGTATTCCTGCAGATGGGACACGATGTTCCTTGACTGGGGGAATAATTAGGCGCCGGAATTTGGATATTAATAGAGTCAAGCAGGGACGCTCGTACCAAAGGAGCCGATGTTACTGATTACAGTCCTGATATCATCCTCAGTTTCTCCCAATCGATGGACATTGGTGACTAGTATAGAGAGGTGTCGAAGGTGGGTTCTGAGCGGAAATGACTGGGTCGCCTTTATAACTGCGCTACATGCTTGTTTTGACATTCATTCGATGAGCGCCCGAGGAAGTCTGCCAAAGTTGCGTAAGTGGTCGTGAGGACAAGGAAGCCGCATCCGAGAATTGGTTGAGTCTTGAGCGAGGATTTTCGTCAACTTGCGCAAGCTCGAGCTGGCCAACAGAAAACTTACTAGCAATCAAGTTGAATTGACTTAGCGCATCGTCCGTCTAATCTAATCATGATCTAATCTCTTACAAGGGAAGGAAGGTTTATACCTCTATCCGTCCAGAATGAGCGTAGTGAAGTTTATTGCTAATCATGACAATATTTGTGCAAGACGGGGCGCGCGCGGATACAATATACTCGCGCGTACGAAATACTGATGTATAGGCATAACGATAATTTTGAAGGTATTTAATAAGAGATGCAACGGTAGCCGCTTCTGCTGAAAATAAGAGACGACCGGATAACTGTCCATCCGATTCAGACTGTTGTACCCGTTATCGTCTTCTTCCCTCTTCTTCCTCACTATAGAAGTTATTCTCCCCCAAAGTCTCTCAACTGGCTTCTACTATCCTTTCACGCAGAATCCCAATTTCCAAGAAGAACGAAGGCCGCTCCTAGAAATAGGACCCAGCTCAAGACTGCTATGGCGCCGTCCCTCATGAAACCCTTGTGCATCCAACGGAACACCGATTGCGGAGTCTCGTAGAATATGGCGTATAGGACTTTGAAGGGGAATGTGGGAAATATAGACCACAGGAGGAGTATTCCTGCGGAGAGGACACGATGTTCCTTGACTGGGGAATAATTAGACGCCAGCACTTGGATATTGTTAAGCAGGGGTCCTCGTACCAAAGGAGCCGATGTTATTGGTTACAGTCCCGATAGTGGGAGTAAGTTTTTTCCGATTGATAGACATTGGTGACTGGTGTAGAGAGGCGACGAGGGTGGGTTCTGGGCGGAAATGAAGGCTGGACGCCTGTTTATAACTGTACTATATCTGGTGCTTGTTTTGACATCTGATGAGCGCCCGAGAAGTCTGCCAAATTGTGAGGTAAGTAAGTCATGAGGACAAGGAAGCCGCATCCGAAAATTTGAGTTCTTGAGAGACAATCGTCAACCTGAGGTGGCCAAAAGAAAACTTGCTGCGTCGATGTCGACAACGACTTCCAGAAAATTATAACACGTCCAATGACACAAAGAGGAGTACAAAATACTGTCGACAATACTGATACATATAGTTTAAGTTCACACAACACAAAAAGAATTGCAGGGAGACGCTGACCATAATCCATAATCTAAAATCACCCAATAACACCCTCAGTCCTCAACTTCGACACAGCATCCAACGAGAGTCCCAAGTCCCCCATCAGCACTTCATTCGTATGAAATCCAAGGTCCGGCCCAGCCCACTTCGGCTGTGGGTCGACCCCATCTATAACAGGGAACGTCCCCTGCATCTTCACATTCCAACCCTCCTCCTCTCCTCCCACCCGCACGTCCCTCACAGCCCCCCTTGCCCTGATTTGCTCCCCCTCGACAACCTCCTTCACAGTCACCACGCGCCCCACGGGCACCCCGACCTTATTCATGACTTCAATGACTTCCTCGACAGTATGCTGCCGCGTCCACGCCGAAATGGCGCTCTCGATCTCGGATTGCCGCGCGACGCGGTGGTGGTTCTGCTCGTATGAAGGCCCTGTGAGGTCGGGGCGGTTGACCACTTGCATGAGGCGGTTGTAGATCGAGTCACCGTTGGCGCCGATTACAATGTACGTTGGTATTGAGGGAGAGGAGGGGTCGGGAAGACAGGGGTAGGCGTTTGTTGGGACTATGCCTGTCACTGAGGAGCCTGAGGGCCCGCGTGTCTGATTGGCTGGTTAGAGGATATTGTCTTAGGCGCGACTATACATACCTTTCCTTTGCGGTCATACTCTGGGATAATTCCCTCCATAAGGTTCAGCATACTACAGAAGCCGGTTAGCTACCAAGTGTTGTAGGTGAAGTAAGTTCACACCTCTCGACGATGCTGACGTCTACCGTGGTGCCAGCTGCACTCTTATGTCGCTGCCGTCCTAATAAAGCGAGCACCTTTCCGAGATATCAGCAACAAGGTATGTATACCGAAGGACTGAAATACCGTTCCGAATGCTGCATGTAAACCTGCAATAGAGTCTCCCAGACTTATATTCGGTCTAACAGGCGGCCCAGCCAGCCCATGCGTCTCAGCGTCGGGAAAGCCATTGATATACCGGAACCCTGACTCTGCTTCACACACGGAAGCATATCCAGGACGTGGTGCCCACGGGCCCGTCTGTCCGTATCCGCTCACACGAGTAAATATAAGTGATGGATTGTGGGGATGTAAATCAGCGGGGCCGAGTCCCCATTTCTCGAGAGCTGGGATTCAGAAGACATCCGTGAGAGGGTCAAGGAAGAATTTCGGTCGAGGACATACTTCCTGGCTTGAAGTTCTCGATGACGACGTCACTTTTGATGGCGAGTTGTTTTACGAGACTATGGGGGAGATATGTTAGGCGGGGCCAAGACGCGTGGAAGTATGGAGTACGCACTCTCTGCCTTCCTGTTTCCTCATGTCTATCGCGACGCTCTTCTTGTTCCGGGCTATACTTCTAAACCACGGACTGGTCCCATCTACGTCGAGTTCACGCCAGACCCGCAGTGGATCGCCGGTTCTAGGAGGTTCTACTTTGATGATTTCTGCACCAAATTGCCTGAATGGTAGGGGTTTGTTTCATTGAGCGTTTGGTCCAGTGAGAAGACGGCTCACCCCAGAAGCTGACCTGCGAACGGTCCAGCAATCAATTGACCCATCTCTAGTACACGAATACCAGACAGCGGAAGGTTCTTTGGCCCATCTTGTACGGTAGCGAATGTTCTGTAGAGATAACGTTAGAGTTGTATGACGTTATACATCGCTTGTGCACTCACGCGACATGTGGTCTCAGTCCCGGCCGTCGTTGACAAGCAAGTCTAAGTGTTTTAGTACGAGCCAATAAGGACGAGGAGCTCATGATTGTCGTTGTCTGTATAGTGGAGGTACGAGTATTAGTAGACTAGCGCAGTCAATATATACCCCGGAACTAAATACTCAACTCTAAAAGGTGATCGAAGAGCGATCGGCCGTCACAGCCGAAACTCTTTCAGCCCGTTCCTGTACAGCCATGCAAGCCATCGGCTTTTCACGGCCTTGTCTTGAAAGATCCGAGGACACAGGCTCAGCGTTACTCACTAGTAGATCACAAATAAGTTGGAATTCTTGGGAGTCTGAGCAGCAAGAACCTACGAGATAATTGAATACCCAAACAACTGAAGGTGGGTCGAGGTTGATCCGAGGTGTCCTTTTCTTCTTGAAATCACTTCCACAAGTCCCTGGAGCCCTTTGAAATGAGCGTTAAGGAAGAGTCTCCTTCGAGGTCAGAACATGTGCATTGTAATAAGGACGTAACAGATGGTAGCGGAGTGTGAACTTCTTTCAACTTGCGCTCATTGATACTTCCTAGACACTAAGCTTTGTCGTTGCTCAGGCGACCTGGCTCGTGTAATCCATACATTACTTCTCTTCTTGGACCTCTGCAGCTGGACGCGTGTATCTGAATGGACTTTTTATTTCGCCACCATCACCCACAATTAGATGTTGAATTAGGTACTCGGGCCTGCTCCGGGTCAAGGAACCCGTCACGCACTTGCTACGAAGGAAAGTTCGGACAGATATCCCGATGTTTGTACATCTCCACAAAGAGCAGCTCACAGACACCTTCGGCGTAACACGTTGATCATTCCTTTTACAACATGGTTGGACTAAAGAACGCTCCACTATCATCGCTCTGTCTCATCTGTCAGTGTTCTCATTGCCGCTATACTCGTCTGTGATCCACGCGTGCTACTTGCGAGCACAGCGGGAAACCCTGCACGTGCACAGAAACACAGAACAGATATTAGCGGAGCTGTTACAGGTTTCCTCGGGCCCGCCGTGGGATTCCTCCTGGTACCTAGAGCTGAGTCATTTATGTCAGCTGCTAATGTTCGCGAAAGATTCAGTACCAGAAATTACTATCACTGCATGTGTTTGAGCTGCGATAATTGATATCTGACCTTACCAGTTTTACATGCTGCGCTTATTAGGAAGAAACTTGGTTCTAACCACGCTTGCAGTGTGCATCGTCGCTGTTGAGATACTGCGGTACCTCGCTTCATCTCGCTTCTCCCTCACTCTAGATCGCAGCGAAGATGATTCACTGCGCGCTTATCTTGCGCAGCCACATTTGCCTCGAGGCTCCGAGTCTTGCGCAACATAGGACCGAGTTACACGGAATTTTCCCAGCAACTGGTGTGCACGAGTCATCCAGAGTCCCTTAAAATGTTGTCGTTGATGAGTTATAAACAACCGTGCGCCACCAAATCACCATCGTACTCATGACTATCATGTCCCAGCTCACTGATAGCTCGGTGTTGCCTCTCTACACAATTTCGGAGCCATTGCCAGTTTACTCTAACCGACCTTCTCGGGAGGAGAGTACGCTACAGCACACCCATCTCCGTCAAGTACGTACGAAACCAACAGGGACCTATGTTAAGAGGTCAGGAAGAATCACCGTGACACTCCACGAACAAGAAAATGGTCTGGACATGCCTGTATATGGCCGGAACGGGGAGGTCGCGGGCTCTATCCTTATAGAAGACCCTCATAAAGTCTCTCAGGTGACCATAAAAGTGAGCTCGACCAGCTAACGATGTTCTGATTATGCGGCTAATAAATCTCTGATATTGCAGATCGAGGGCACCCTTAATACGACAATCTCTTCAGTCTACGACTCTGTCCCATTGATTAGCCGTTCATATACCCTTTGGCGCAAAGGAGATGCACACGAGCTACCTGATTCGCTTGCCTTTTCCGATCTGCTGCCCTCGACCTTTACCTACGACGGCTCGGAGAATCCGCTTCCGCCAACATACCACGAAGAACGATTTGTGCCTGCAATTTTCTCCATACAAGCCAAGTATTCCATCACCATCGGAGTATCTTGGGCTGGTTTCCTGTCAAAATCGGACCGGTAGGTCTTTCACAGACCCATTGACTTCCCTTGCACTAAATTTCGCTGATCCTGCAGAGTAAAAATACCGTTCAAATATCATCCCCGTAATCGTGCACACCGCCCCGTCCTTACGAGCCCTGGCTTCTTTTCCTCCATCGCCACATCCCCTGAGGAGTGGTATCAAAGCAGTGCAACAATGCAAACGCGGGAACCAATGTCCAACTTGGGCGCCATTCAATGTGATGTACGTAGTCTTCACCCTGAACTTTAACGACAACTCACAGATTGGTTATAATAGCTTTTTGTACCCAGCGTCCGCGTTTACGCTCTGTCCGACAAAATCCCTTTCTATATTCAGCTCAACGGCCCCCTGGAGGCACTTCAAAAACTCGTACCTCAGCTGAAGGATGCGCCACCATCGTCATTGTTGTCGAGGCTGAAATTTCAGGGTAAATACCGCACGACGCCCAGCATCAAGGCGCACATCATGCGCCACAGCTACGTCAAGATGAAGGAATCTCCCGTACCATGGAGGAACGGGGTGAGATTGGCCGAGTGTCAGATTTGGGAGCTCCCTCCGGCGTTTGCAGAAAGTCGCGGCGCAGCCAATTTGAACTGGGGAGGAGAGATACGTCTTGGTGAGAATGTCGCAGTTGGTGGGTTTACTGCTGGCAATGTTGCCATCAAGGTGTGTGTATTTCTTCATTTTGCTGTGTAGCGTTTATACTGAATGGCTTGCTTCACCGTATCTAGGATTCCATCGTGATTTCTGTGGAGCCTCCGACTATCGATAGGAGGCCTTCGCCCTTCGTTCCTGTTGAAATCAGCGTGCAGATCCGATTTGTCACTGAATCGTATATGGAGGTCGTTCATTAAGCGAGATGCTTTGTCGAGTCAGGGAATGACGCCTACGCAAGGAGGGATGATTGATGAGTACTGCCGACGCAACCAGAGCCCCACATTTTCACCCTTAAAAGTTAAATAAAGCCTTTACAGTAGTTCCCGTATGTACATAATTTAATACGTATACCCACATGCCTCTCATAAGTCCCCCGTCACTAACATCTCTACATTCCTCAATAGAACTACTGTCTCCAAAGAAGGATGTGCATTAGACAAGTATTACATGAGTAGAAAAGATTCAGGATCATCCAGGTCGGAGTGAGGACCTTCGCCCAACAGAATACACTGGTCACCCAATCATGATAAGTCCATAGGACCCTCCCCTTCCGCCGGGAAACAGAGGTCTGTCTCCTCTGTTGCCGCCTCCACATCATCTTCGTTCCAATCACTCGTTGTCTCCCATTCATTTTCGAACTCGATATCAATCGTCAGCTCCTGAGCGCCATCGCCCGGATTCGTGAGTGGCATGAATGAAGCTAGTGGTGGCTGTTGGTGCGACGCAGGATTGTGAGTTATCGGTTGCACCCAGCGACGTTCCCGTAATCGTTTATGGCGTTCCCGATCCTCTTCGATGCGCTTGAAGATCTCGTTGCGTGAGAGGGACACGTGGTGTGAGGATGATGAGGATGATGATGATGATGGGTGCTTTGAGTCAGAGGCGGTCTGACGGTCGTTGAGTGATGAAAGTACGTCGTCGACTGTCTGGGGATCAAGCACTCGCTTGCTTCGCCAACTTTGCAGTATCTGAAGGCTAATTGGCATGGATAGAAGAAAAAATAGACAACAACGTACTTGTTTCGTGCTAACCAGGTTTGGAAGCCCTTGTCGACCTTGTGGGACAACGTTCTCGACAATTTTACCGAGATCGCGGGTGACAAAGTTCACATAGAGATTCGACTCTCTTTCCTGCCCCTTTGAGCGTGACTTGACGAGTAGGCACGTCTCACAAAGGGAATCAAGGAAATACAGGATATTTATGCGCGAGTTTACCGAGCCCTGGGGTGATGTCAGTCAGTTGTTTATTGCCAGTGTGGTAAACGCACCTTTTGGCATTCCTCAACGATACAGTCCCAGAGATCCTCTCCGCAGCCGGGGAAAAATTTAACAGCAAAACCTACTACTCTCTGTATTGATTGCTGGGACCTGCGCTACTCAGATTTTAGTGGCGGCCCGTGCTGAATTATACGTTTACTGACGCGTTCAGTCTTCTAAGCAAGGCAAGGAACTGCATCCTGACTTCAAATGGGTCCATTTTGAGGCTCTAAGACGAGAGGTGGGTATACTGGCAGGGATATTGTTCGTCGTTGAATTAAAGAAACAAGAAATGTTATCGGAAGCTCTCTCACGATCAATAATGTTACTCCCACGGTCAATGAATGAAAAAATTAATTGAATCCCCGGAACCGACCACTGTTCTAACCTCTCCCTGACTCTAGAGCCAGCCCGTCTCCTTCATCTTTCTTCAAGCTGTCGAAAAGGACTACCTTCGCGAAGCTCAAGTCGAAGGAAAAGTCCAGCGGTCACCTGGGTAAACCGGATATCGAATCCTGGATATCTTCAGCGGTCATGGACGACCCAGATGCACCAACAATCGACGTCTTCTGGAAACGAGATGAGGTCTTGAACGATTGGGAGAAATCCTTGGAGTACGCGCAGAATATTCTGTTGGGTGCCAAGGCGAAGGAACGGACCCAGTTTTTGCAGGACGAACTCTTGTGGTTGGCAAAACATGCAGGTACGTGGGTATACCGCTTGGTGGAACATCTGATCGTTAACGGATCTCTATAGACTTAACTTTGTCGCAGATTATGGATGTGTTTAGGCTACTCACCTTGACCTATCCTCGATATCCCGACAATGCATCTCGGGATGCTGTGGAAGCAGTGGGCATGGAGTTGATCAGGAGGGACGAGCTACGCGGGCTGTCAGGCGGTGCTGCAGACGAAGTAAAACTCGGTGTCACGGAGCAAATACTTGGATGGCTATCCAACGAGGTTGCGCGTCTCGTAAAACGCGGTTCTCCGAGGTCAGCCAGGTTTTCGTCCTCATTCTGACGATCGCGTGTTCAATTTGTCTTCTCTATTCTTCTAGCTCATACGCCTCTTCAGACTTGTTTGTACTCCTGAGCTGGTCGTGTGGAATATACACTATCTGTGTAAACGCAAGTCCTGAATTTTCGTCCACCAATGTTTGGCGTGTGCTCGTGGGATCGATGGCGACTCTGCTGGACATGTTGAATGCATCGGTGAAAGCCAAGCAATCTTTGTTGCAGGGTGCATTGGTACGCGTCAGGCGTGCGCTGCGTTCGGTAAGAAATGTTTTGAAAATATTCTGTGTGGCCGAGAAATGATGATCAGTTTAGGCTGGCGACAAGATACCGGTATTAATTAGTACCTTGCTGGCCATTTCAAAGGCGAGCCAAACTCCGTTGAGGATGACTCCCCTCATTGGTGTTGCTGTCAGTGTTCTGGTCCGACTGAAGAATGTCGACGTTGAACCATCCTCACGACTATCACAAGAGCTCAAGGCATGTTCTTTATGCTGTGGGCTATTATATTACATCACTAACCTGTCTATCTAGAATGAGATCATCACATCTTACACGAGCCACGTCTTGATGTCAAAGGTTGCTGTTCCGCCTCACGTTCCAGTATGTACGAGCCACCAGCACGAGCCCTGACGCTGACAATCAACAGAACGCTTATCATGACTTCTTCGTCAACTTCGCTTCAGAAGAAGACCTTTCACAGACGATACTTCCTACAGCCGAGAAAGCTCTTCTGCGATCGCCAGAGATCTCATTACCTGGTTCGTTTTCCGACATTATCGATGCTCAGTTGTTGACTTGAAGGCTAGTAATTTCAAACTTTGTCTCTGCCTACGCTCGGCCTCTTTCCACGGATGCCTTCAGCCGCTTACTCACTCAGACCCTCAACAGTGCAAAATCGGGCAATCCCCAAACTCGTGGTAATGCTGTCGCATTGTTCAAAACTCTCCTACCTAGCGCATCTCCCTCTGAATTCACCTCCCTTGCCGTAACCGAACTTCTTGCCCTCCCCAAGACAGGAAAGACCACGGGACCGGACCACCGTGTTGCCCTTTACTCAATGCTCGCCCACCTAGCTCCCTCATCAGCCATCTCCGCCTCGCTCATACAGACAACTACCCCTCTTCTTGCGAAAGAAACCCACGAGGGGGCCACTGCTGTGCTCGCCGGTGCCCTCGGTGAACATATCACCTTCCTCCTCTCGTCTCCGGGTTCTGGCACCCTCAATCCAGAAACGACGGTTCTCATTGCGAAAGAAATGGGTAGCTCAAAGCCAGGGGTGCGCCGTGCGTTTTGCGCGCTCGCAGGCACGATTCTCGTTGGAGGTCTTGATTTCGATCAAGGACAGGTTTTGGAATTTGCCAAGGCCATAGTGCCCGCTCTGGAAGGCAGCCTCAAGACAGTAGCTGCGAATCCCTTGACTGCCAGTGCCGGGCCTCTTGAGGCCTATATCGCAGCGACGGCACTTTTGGGTCCCCTTGCGAGGACAGGAAAATTCAGTAAGCTCTTATTCCTTTGCTCTTACTTTTATTAGCTGAAGTTGCCTCAACTCAGATGATGTCATCTCAAAGAATGCAGCGTTGACATCGATAGCGGGCAGCTCAACAAAACCTTCGTTTCTCTTGTGGGACAAGGTCTACCAGAAGACGACTGACCCTATTGATGAAAAATGGTTCTTAAAAGCATGGGAAGCGTCATTGCTCTACTACAAGAGTGAATTTGCGAAAAACGAGGTGCTACGGTAAGCTTTCTCTTCTCTTGTTGTGACCTGCAGACAATTGACCAAGAAGGAGGACAGCTCACAGCTTGGCTTAGGCTTGTTGCACCTTACCCTCGAGGGATCTACTCCGGAGATTCGACGAGAAGTGAACATTGTTGTCGAACGTTGCACGAAAACGAATCCTGAATTAACCAACCGTGTTGTTCGTGATGGACTCAACGCATTCCTAGCGCGTGGAATACCGTCGTCGAAGTCTGCTGCTTCAACATCGGCATCGACAGAAGACACTTCAACGTCTTGGAACAAGCAGTCTCGGCTCTCGGCCCTGTTACTGAGCGCCGTGTCTTTCGCTGAAGATACTGAGCTGAACGTTAGGGAAAGCATAATCGTGGAGGCCATTCTGCTTGGTCACCACCATCTCATCTGTACGCTCTCTATTTGATATTTTCGTGTATCTGCTGAGCCCGCCTCTAATAGGCGGCAATTCTCGCCAGACTTGGATTGATCTCTGTCAAAGAGCACGTACAGATCCTCATGACCTGACGATCAAACACCTGGACAAGCTTCTCAAGCATATCCTGAGTGGATCAGCAGCAGACGCGAAAGTGCGTCATCATCACCTTGCTTTAGTTTTGGTCGATACTGAGGACTTCACCGCAGTTCGGCTTCGCGGATGCTAGCTACAGCGCTGTGAGTACGCTGGCCTTTGTTGCCCCCGAGGTGGTCCTTCCTCGTATTTTGGATCAGTTACGTGCAGATCTCAGCCCTAGTACGGTGAACGTGTTGACCGAAACCGACTTCGGCATCTGGTCAACGCCGGAGGGAACCACCTATGTCGATGGTGAGAAATAATTGTTTCATGCCTAGAATGATCCTCCTTACCACATAAACCTAGTGTTGGCCTCCCAAACCGAAACTAAGATCACCACCAAGGGCAAAGATTCGGAATTGGCGCGATGGGACGAAGAGACTCGCAGAAACATCGCGACCAAAAAGGCGGCAGCTTCGAAAACGCTGACAAAGCAGCAACAAGCCCTTGTCAATGCGCAGCTTGAGGAGGAGGCCAGAGTCCGGAAGCGTGTAGTCGATATCAAGGTAAACCTCCAGCGAGGTCTGCGATTCGTGCAGAGCCTTGTTGGATCAGGCGTCGAGCAGTTCCAGGATGAGATCTCTTCGGTGGCATCGTTGCTCTTGGATGGGGCCCTCAAAGGTGGCGTGATATTAGTGGGAGACGAAGCGTTCCAGACTTACTTGGTGCGCCTGCATCGGCAGCATTAAAATTCGTTTGCTAAAATTGAATACCAGGATCTATCTAAGTGTAGCTCTGAGAGGCTCGACACCATGCGCAGTTGGGTGGGGGTGGCGACGCTTCGAAGCTTGAAAATCGAGGCTGTTCCGGAAGAGCTCCAGAGCGAGCCTTTGAATCGTAAAGTATATTCATCATGAATGGTGATATCTGACTGACGGTGTGATTTTCATAGTCCTTATCATCCGCGTCCTCTTACGGCTGCGAAGTCTTTCAGAGCAGGCGCCTTTTGATTCTGCGACATTTTCGTATGCATATCCCTTGTTAGGGCAGGTGCTGCTTCAAGGTGGTATTGCAGCCGAGGAAGAGGAAGAAGCTCTTGAGCAAGTCGCTCTTGCTCTCGCAATCATCAAGTTCCATTGCGGCGAATGTATGTTACGCTTCGTTTCCTTGTACCTCTTCTCACCCCTCGTACCAGTTGTAAATTCTGCCTTCCCTCGCGTGCAGACAATTGAAAAGCTCCTGCATGTTATCAGAAGCCAGCCCAAACTCAGCAAGGATGCTTCTTCTACACTGGTAGATCTGGGAGAAGCTATACAGGCCACGGCTTCTCCAGAGGAACTATCCGTCCTTCTTCAGGGTACACTCGTGCAAGAGGTGTATGTACGGAATTCGTGCCTCCAAACACTCCAAGTACGTACCTAATGACTGGTATTGTGGCGATATTGACAACCCACTAGCCCTTCGACTTGACTGACCTTGATTGGTCCCCTGAGCTCTTGATTGCTTGCCATGACGAGGACGAACAAAATGCGAGGCTGGCCCGTCACCTATGGGAAGATAACGGTCTTGATGTGCCAGAATCATTCCTCGATACATTACTCCAGTATCTTGGTAAGCTTCACTTGAGTTCACGTCAATTTCTGACCAACGACTATTCATCAATGTGGCAGGACATGACAATGCCTACGTACGCTCCAGCTCGGCTGCTGCTATTGCCGAGGGCGCCGAACACTGGCCTCAATCAATTCAAAAGATTGTCATTGTTTTGCAAGATTTCTACCGAGAGAAGGTGTTTAACATTCCCTTTCAACCCGTCACTGAGCTTACAAGTACTGTTTAAGGCTAAAATTCTCGCTCCTGAGTTCGACCAATATGTATGTCTCTTTCCCAAACCCAGCTTTACCTCTGAACTCACGAACGCTCTCAGGGGATGGTCATCGCCCATAGCCTCGATAGGGCTGATCCTTGGCCAGCTCGGCTCGCTATTGCGCGGACCTTTGAACAGATATCGCCTACCTTCACGCCGGATGAGATCGAGCCTTTCTTCCAGTTCTTGATTCAAGATCAAGCTCTAGGCGATCGGATACCCGAAGTTCGGCGTGGAATGCTTAATGCTGGAACAACCATCATCGATATTCATGGTGCCGAACGTCTAGCAGCTCTCATCGCTGTCTTTGAAAACCACTTGGCGCGGCCCAGTCCCGCAACAGAAACCGATGATCACATTAAGGAAGCGGTCATCATCTTGTTTGGTCGTGTCGCGCGTCATCTAGACCCCACGGATTCTCGCATACCAGCCATTGTAGACAGACTCGTCGAAGCCCTCAAAACCCCCGCAGAGCAAGTGCAGATTGCGGTATCCGACTGTCTTTCCCCTTTGGTGAAGCTGATGCGACCACGGCTGGCGTCGCTAGTCGATAATCTAATGGATGATCTGCTTAACGCTCCAAAATATGCCACGCGTCGTGGAGCAGCGTATGGCCTGGCTGGTGTTCTCAAAGGCACTGGAATCAGTGGTGTGAAGGAGTTCAGCATTATTTCTCGGCTCCGCACTGCAACAGAGGACAAGAAACATTATGAGCCTCGTCAAGGTGTCATGTTTGCCTTTGAGACGCTTTCAAGTACCCTTGGACGACTTTTCGAACCTTATATCACATACGTTCTACCCCTACTTCTTTCCTTGTTCGGCGACACTACGGCCGACGTTCGAGAGGCTACGCAAGATGCTGCTCGAGTTATCATGGGCAACCTATCGGGTTACGGTGTCAAACTCATACTACCGTCCCTATTAGAGGGTTTAGATGAAAAACAGTGGCGAACAAAGAAAGGATCAATTGAATTATTGGGAATGATGGCCTATTGTTCCCCTCGTCAACTTTCCCTTTCCCTGCCCATCGTCATACCTCGCCTGACTGGAGTTCTAACCGATTCTCACGCCCAAGTTCGAGCCGCTGCCAATAAGAGTTTGAAGCAGTTCGGCGAGGTGATCAGCAATCCGGAAATTCAATCGTTGGTGCCAGTTCTTCTCAAAGCACTGGTAGACCCCGCAAAAACTCCCAACGCTCTTTCATCTCTGTTGAAGACTTCATTCATGCACTACATTGATCATTCGTCGTTAGCATTGGTAGGTTTCCTTTCTTTTTTCAGTATTCATGTTCTCATACTATCGTTCCCAGGTTGTACCGATACTTGAGCGCGGCCTACGAGAACGTGGAGCTGATACCAAGAAGAAGGCTGCGCAAATTGTCGGCAATTTGGCATCACTCACGGACTCGAAAGATTTCGTTCCTTATCTGTCAGAACTCCTGCCTATGGTGCATCTTGTACTAGTTGACCCTGTTCCGGAAGCCCGTGCCACTGCTGCCAAAGCCTTGGGTACTCTGGTTGAACGTCTGGGAGAGATCCACTTCCCAGATCTTGTACCAAATCTTCTGCGGACACTCAAGACCGACACGTCTGGTGTCGATCGTCAAGGTGCCGCCCAGGGTCTCAGTGAAGTTCTTTCCGGCCTTGGAATGGAACGACTTGAAGGCCTACTCCCTGACATCATTGCCAATGCTCAATCACCCCGCCCGACAGTCCGTGAAGGTTTCATGTCCCTCCTTGTGTTCTTGCCTGCGACATTCGGTACTCGTTTCCAACCTCACTTGCCGAAGATCATTGCCCCGATTCTCAGTGGTCTGTCCGACACAGAAGAATACGTCAGAGAAGCAGCCATGCGTGCTGGACGGATGGTCGTCAACAACTATTCCTCCAAGGCTATCGATCTGCTCCTACCAGAACTGGAACAAGGAATGTTCGATCCAGGTTGGCGTATCCGTGTAGGTTGTATTTTGCAGAAGAGAGAAGCTTTACTGAATTTGTCGCCCCGCAGCAATCCTCCGTCACCCTTGTTGGAGAGCTACTCTTCAAGGTTTCAGGTATCTCTGGAAAAACTGGTGATATTGACGAAGAGGAGGTTGTCGTCGAAGCTACAACTGCAGAGTCTTCACGTCGTGCTCTTGGTGAAGTCCTTGGCTCAGAACGTCGGGATCGTATTCTTGCTGCCCTGTACCTCGTTCGTCAAGATGGTGTCGTTGTCGTTCGCCAGACTTCTATCCAGATCTGGAAGGCACTTGTCCACAACACGCCTCGCACTGGTACGCACATTTTGCGCCTTCACAACTTTCACAGAAATCTGAATAATTTTTTACAGTTCGTGAGATCCTTCCTGAGCTCATCAATCAACTTCTGTTATTGATTTCGGGAGACGAATTCGAACAACAAGAGGTATGATTTATCCCCCATCGAACCTGAGATCGTGTACTGAGCACCAACAGACCGCTGTCCGTACGACAACGGAAATCAGCCGCAAGTTTGGCGAGAAGATTCTGTCTGCTATCATGCCGATACTGAAGGAGAAGTCCACATCGCCGGATGCTCGAACACGAGAGGGTGTGTGCCTGATGTTGAGCGAGATAATGTAAGCCCCTTCTTTTTCCACTGTCTATCATGATACCTGATGCCTATCTACCGCAGGGAGAGCACGACCGAGACGCAACGTGAGGACCATGAGGATGAGATTATCTCTATCGTCCGGGTCTCGTTGGTAGATGATGAAGCCAACGTCCGATCGGCGGCTGCGAAAGCATTCGATGTCTTGCAGGAGCATCTGGGAGCGAAGGCCATTGATCAAACTATTCCTACCCTATTGGAGGCCCTTCGCCAACCTGGTAAGGGATCTGGCACAGCTCTGCAGGCCTTGCGCGAAGTTATGAGCGTACGTGCCTGTTGCTTCATCCGCTATTGCCAACTAACTTTTTCGATAGGTCCGGGCTTCGACAGTGTTCCCGGTTCTGATCCCTACACTCACGGCACTACCGATGACTGTCTTCAACGTCCGTGCCCTCGCGTCTCTTGTGACTGTTGCAGGTAATGCTTTGAGCCGAAGGTTGACTGTTATCCTGAACGCCCTTGTCAAAACTGGGGAGGACGATCAAGACGAGGAGCTCCAGGAAGCTCTCAACGAAACTCTCCGTTCCCTCTTTGCCTCCATAGCCGACCCTGAGGGCCTCAACACCCTTATGTTGGTACTTCTCGGATGGTATGTTTCTTGATACGTATATATGATGACCCGTGTAACTCTTCCTTCAGGGCCAAAAACGAGTCTCCCAAACGACGTGTCAGCGGCTCCAAATTCTTCAGTATCTTTTGTGAAGAGTCCGAGCTGGATTCCTCATTATACCGTGTCGACTGGATCCGACAACTCATCTCATCACTAGAAGACACTCAGGTTGAAGTTCACACTGCTGCCTGGGAAGCCCTCGATATCTTCGTCAAGTCTGTTCCTAAAGACGAACTTGAGCCTCTCGTGGTACCCCTACGCCGCAGCATCGAATCCACAGGGGCACCTGGTCAGACTGTTCCCGGCTTTAGCTTACCCAAAGGTGTTGCCCCCACTGTTCCCATCATCATTGCAGGCCTCACGACGGGTAGCAACGAGCAGCGCGAACAGGCTGCCTATGCGATTGGCGATCTCGTCGAGCGTACAGAGGAGAGCGCGATCAAGCCCTTCGTCGTTCCATTCACTGGCCCGCTCATTCGCGTTGCAACACAAGCGACAACGTACCCTCCGGCTGTCAAGACTGCCATCCTCAGTGCCCTGGGGTCGATGCTTGACCGCATCCCCACTTTCGTCAAACCTTTCTTCCCGCAGCTGCAGCGCACATTCGTCAAGAGCGCCAGCGACCCGGCGAGTGTTGCGGTGCGGAACAAGGCGGCGGAGGCTTTGGGTGGCTTGATGAAGCACCAACCTCGAGTGGATCCCGTTATCACGGAGTTGATCGCAGGTGTTAAGGGTAACGACGAGGCAGTTGCGAGCAGCCTTGTTCGTGCACTCGCCACTGTTCTGAGGAGCGCTTCAAAGAACGTTGGAGAGAAGGCCAGGGAGTCGTGTGTAGAGTTAGTCTCCGATGCGTTCAGGGAAATTCATGCAGGTGAATATGATGGCAAAAAAAATCAGACCTTTCACTAACAAACTTGCTAGATTCCTATACTCAAGCTGTCGGAGAGTTGGTAGCATCGTTATCCGAAACTCCTGAACTCTTGCGACCCATCGTAACGTACGTGATCCGTCTACTGTCTGCCCATCTTTGAAGCTAATTCCGACTTAGTTCACACCTGGTGGCTGGCACACCTCAAACAATGCTAGGGGCGCACGTCATCCTTGCAGTGCTGACCCCAGACGAAGAAACGGACCAAATTACGCCAAATTTGTTCCAGAAGCTTTCCCTGCTGAGGAGCGTCGCCCAAAAAGTTCTAGAGTCGATTGGAAACGAAAAACCTGTCATTGCGCGTCCGTCTCGTGAAGCACGCGACCTGCTAAAAGAACTGGAGGACGAGAGCCTGGATGGGTTATTCTAGGTTTTAAGTCTGCTGCTGTCTTTGTTATCTGTCTTGCATTAGTATTCCACACGCCTTTTCTTCTGTCTGTCTTTGAGATTGATCGAGTGCCGTTAGATTGACCACTGTACATGCAATGTACGCCACTGGCATGAGTCTTCTGTGCCATTTGACACTTACTACTACTACTACTGCGGCCACTAGCCCCGCTCTTGACCCAGTTTAGATGATGTTTCTGATCTCCGTCATACCGCAGTTGGTTCATGATTTGACATCGCTAGTCATTCAACATATTTCAACAGATGCCTCTCTTCTGGGGGAAAAGCAAGAAGAATGAAAAGGAGCACCGAGCCCACGCTCAGAGTCTTCTTGAGCGAACTAAGGCTGTGATCGGCGACTGTGCTGCGGATAAAGCACCCGGGCCGCCATCATCGAGTCGCGACCGTCGGTCATCATCACCGCAGCCGCCGCCCTCATATTCCTCCCTATACCCATGGTCTACTCAGCTTCTAAGACGACTTGCTGATACCAAAACCTTACCTTTTCCTCGTGTTGGACATGCAGTGGCGCCCTACACAGTCGAAGGAGACATCTACCTCTTTGGTGGCCGTGTTCCTCCTGAATCATTGTCCAACGATCTCTATGTCATAACAACCTCCGGACCTGCCCCAGCTGTAAAACTATGCCATACAAGCGGAGATGTCCCTTCGTGCCGAGTTGGGCACGGCATCGCACTCATGGGCAATCATTTGATAGTCTATGGAGGTGATACCAACATGACCCCAGAATTTCCCTTCAATGCCAACCGTGACTCAGGACTCTATTTCTTGGACATAAGTAAGGAAGTCTTCTATTTCTCTCCATTTACCCTTTGATTATGTATTGTAATTCATAGAAACGAAAAATTGGACCTGTATCTTGACTCCTGGACCTCGCCCTGGGCATCGATATGGTCATGCGGCCGTAGCCCTCGGTTCCCGATTCATCCTATTTGGTGGGCAAAATGAGAATACTTTCCTCAGTGATCTGTGGAGTATCGACATCGACTTTGCTTCGTGTGAATACTCGTTTCATTTAACTGTGAACCTCAAAGCTCAACGTAAAGCATTTGCTGGCCAGCTTCAGACAAACTTGCATGGGTTATGGTCAAGCCCTATGGCCGTGACGCTCCTGGTCGCAGAGCGGGACACGTCTTGTTAGAATATCAAGGACAGCTTCTCTTGTATGTAACTGCTCCGTCTGTCCCTTGTGAGCTTACCCATTTATTGCAGATTCGGCGGGACTGATGGGATTTACCATTACAACGACGTCTGGCTGTTTAATTTGGAGACCCAACGATGGTCAGAGCTCAGATGCACAGGGATAATCCCTGCACCACGCAAAGGGCATGCAGGAACCATCGTAAACGGTGTCTTATATGTGTTTGGAGGCAAAGGAACCAGCGGGAGAGAGCTTGACGATCTTGCCGCATTTGTGATCTCTGGTGTGTCTTCCTTCCTCCTGCTATCCTCAAGCCAAACTCATGTCAAACCACTACAGACAGACGGTGGGTCGCCTTTCAGGATATGGGTTCCGCAGCTCCGAGTAGGCGGGCAGGCCATAAAATGGTTTCAGCAGGAGCGAATATATACATCCTGGGAGGCGAGGCGTCCGAACCGAATTCCAGTAATAGGGTGGCCGACCACAACTTTGTCCATGTCTTGGACACCGGTGTGTTGGTGACTGAAGCTTTTTGAGTCGTTCAGTAACTTGAGTATCCCAGGTCCAGGAAAGGTGTCTCGAATACAACGTTCAATATTCACTTAGAATCGATACATAGCAGGAATTCCTAACCAACTACTACCAACTTGTCAAGCATTCGAACTGTAAGACTTTCACTGTGGAACTAGTTGTGGTTGTCACAAATTCGTACCTGCCAGTGTGACCTTTGCTGGGAATGAGTTGCGCTTCCCATGAGATTTGGGAGGTATTTCGGGGCCGATCCCCATGCCAGTAGGCCAGAAACGAGCTTCGAGCTCTGTTTGATCCAATCCAAGGCCGTGCTTCCTGTGTTGCGACTGGGAAGGTATTTTGGGACCGTAGTTCAAGACAGGCCAGAGTATACTTCGAGAACTCCCAGACCAACGTCCCTGGCATGTCTGTCGACAACTCCATCACCACCGACTTTTACACAACCACCACCTTCGGAAGCAGTGGTTCTGGTACGACTACTGGCATCCTTGTCAAAGTCTCGTTAGAGACGCTAGGAGTTCTATCGCAACTGGCGGGTAGACTCAGAGGGAGAGGGCCAAAATAAACATGTCTTCGCGGGTAGAGAGAAAACAATAAAGTAAACAGCGCGTAGATTACTGGCGCGATTGATCCTTCTCACACCTCTATCAATGGTCAGTCAAACCCGTTTACTTCTATGACATTCATGATCAACTCATTAACTTTTTCTTTTAGTGGCCGCATTGGTTGGACTGGTCCCACTATTTGCGCGGCTGGATCGACCTGCACTTACTCCAATCCTTAATGCTCCTCTCAGTGCCTTTAAACTTCCCGCTGCAAAATGCGGGATACTGCCCCGCCTGCAACTAACCACACCCACTTGAATACCACCAGCCGTCAATCGCCTGATGCATTTATACCTCAACAATCAACATGATACACTCTCGGACTGAATCCGCAGGCCATGGAAAGAGCTTTGACAACCTTCCTCCACCTCAGCGCCGCAGCGCCTGAAAGGAATCTTGATTCTCTATTGTATGCAGTCATGGACCGGTTTCATTGTCGATTGACATCATGAGCCGTGCGTGCGTGTCTACAGTCTTGCAATCTTTCGCGAATTTCTGTTACATCTGCGGTGTGGGTCCTCTGGATCGTCAGTCTCTCTCGAGCTTCTTTGTTATTTTCCATAGCGTGTCCGTCGCTACCTCCGCCCCTCCGCTCGTCTCAATGATATATTTTCAGGACGTATAATAAGACGGATCGATATCTTGAACCTTGTGGTAATCGATGTGATCCCATTAATTTGTCCCATGTGGAATGGTTTGCCCTTCAATTGGACCGAGTAATGAATCCTGGCTGGCCTCGTGGTGATAACGTGGACATCTGGTACATATAAGCGTTGGGGAGGATCCTCTTGCTTCCTTACACGGTCATATCCACACCCATGTCTGACATCTGCCCTCGCCTGCGAGCAGAGGGCCATTGTCAGAATGCACAGTGTGCTTATGCTCATTCTATGCTCACTTGCGACCCATGCGCATTCATGTGCGCATCGCAACTCGAATTGGATGCTCACCTACAAACTCGACCACATCGCAATCGTCTTAAGGGTACTTCTCGGGTTTATCAATGTCCGTTGTGCCCAGATCGCATAATCCGCGGAAAACATATATGGGCAAGTCATTGTTGTTCCATCAAACATGGTAATAGAGCCAGAAGGGTGGGACTCGACCCCAAGGCTGTGGCGCCGGAGGAGCCCGACGACGTCCAAATTCCCGGTCATACTTTTTGTGTGACTTGCAACTCGTATATCCCAAACAACGATTTGAACCGCCATGTCAAGAATAATAAACATCTCCAGAAGGAGCGGTTTGCCGCATTCATGGTCATTCTAGAGGACGCAGAGAAGGATAAGCACGGCGTTGTCGTGGCTGGCGATTTCGACTTTGGCATCGTGGAGTCTCCCGCTGCGGCAAATGGTACAACAATCGGGGGCACGGTCTTGACTGGAAATCCTGCCGCGCGTATTACTCTTGTTGAAATTAAACTCGGATCCTCTAAGGGGTCGAGCTTGGGAATTTCCCCGTTAGTCATATATTCAGACTCTCGTCGCACCATGATCTTAACACTTTTTAATGCAGATTTCAAGTGGCAGTCACTGGGACGCGTCGAACCCTCAGCGCGACTTTCCCAATCGAGTTCCAGATCACCTTGCGACAGAGCTATGTCGGACGATGTCAGGATCGCGCCGAGCTTGTGTTTCAAGATACCCAGCTCGGCACGCAATTTGTCATCGTTCGCCAGCTCGAAGGAAGGGTGGGGAGCAAGGCTGACCATGAGCAACTGAAGCCTGTTACGCCCTATAAACCGCGCCCCAAGACCGCACGGCAGCCTGAGCTCAGCGTCGTAGAAGGAGTTCGACCACCCTCGACGAAGGCCGTACCTTATGTTGTCCTACTGCCGCGCGCGCCGATTCCCAGTGCGTTGGTTACGACGTTGTCCACAGGTTCGCCTGAGGCAAAGATTACACGAATCCGAAGCGTATTCCTCCCAAAGGAGTTCGATATTGCTGGATATGATCGACACTTCAAACATCTCCTCTGGATCGAGGAGTTTCAAATGGAGTACACCATTCCTCTTCTCTCCCCATGCAGTTTTGTCTGATGCCAATTTCTTTATAGACGAGATCTCCAGATATATGATATGTCTAAGGCAAGACTCGCACCTGTTTCCCATTTCCATCGGTAAGAGGGTTTTATTGTAATGAAAGTGACTTCAGGTGCTCAGGCTTATTTCTATCTAGACTCGAAATACCTGGACTAGCCGAAAAACGTCCGAGTGTGCTCGTTGGTGTGTCTTTCATATTTTCTGCCTTTCGCTGTTGACTAATATCAACTAGGGGACAAGATACTTGTTCAAGCCAAAGATGCTCCGCAAGGTCATTGGTTCGAAGGAGGTGTCCACACCGTTTTTCAAACGGAAGTAAATTTACGCTTCGGCAATTCTTTCAAAGCTTCCGACTTGTACAATGTTCGGTTCAAGATGAACCGCATCCCCGCTCGTCGCCAGCATCAGGCTCTCGACAGCGCCTTCTCCGAGAAGCGGGTTCTATTCCCTGGCCCCGAACACCTCCCAACGGGGGCTCGCCCGAAGCCGTCTGGTGTACGAACTATCAATCCTTTTATTGGTTCAAACGTACCACAACTCCAAGCCGTCGCGACTATTGTCAAACAGCCACCCGGTTCACTACCGTTTATCATCTTTGGCCCGTAAGTCTTCGTAGTAGGATAAGGAATGCTTGCCGAATCTAACCAACCTTTTAGACCGGGGACTGGTAAAACAGTTACAATGGTTGAGGCCATCAGGCAGGTACTCCTGGCGAACCCCAACGCGCGCATCCTGGCCACGGCGCCCAGCAATTCCGCAGCCGATCTCATCGCCATGCGACTACGCGACTTGGGCACCGATGATCTTTTCCGGTTTTACGCACCCTCCCGGGATAAAAAGCATGTCCCTCTCGAACTCCTCGATTACGCGTGCTTCCGCAGTACTGGAAAAGATGATTCTATACCCCCAACGTTCACCGTTCCTACCATGGCACGAATGAAGCGTTTCCGCGTTATTGTAACAACATGCGTATCAGCGTCGTTCGCTTCAGGAATTGGCATGCCACGCGGGCATTTTTCCCATATTTTCGTCGACGAAGCAGGCCAGGCGACAGAGCCTGAAGTTATCATTGCTATCAAGACAATGGCGGGACCGGAGACGAATGTAGTCCTGTCGGGCGATCCAAAACAGCTTGGGCCCATAATTCGTTCCAGAATCGCGTGTGAACTGGGCCTCGAGACGAGCTACATCGAGAGGCTTATGGGCAGGGAGACATATCGCCTTCCTGAGGAATATGGTCGCTCGTAAGTCAGAGTCTTGATTAATTGACCGTTATGCTGAACGCTAGTCATCATCAGTGTTGTCAAGCTCATCAAGAACTTTAGATCGCATGGTTCCATCTTGAAGTTTCCCAACGAACGGTTCTACGATGGCGAGCTCACGCAATGTGGCGATGCCAAGGTCATCAACAGCTATATTGGGTCATCTTATTTGCCCAATCCAAACTTCCCTGTTGTTTTTCACGGGCTGTGCGGCAAGGACGACCGCGAGGCATCATCGCCTTCGTTCTTTAACGTTGACGAGGTCCTTCAAGTAAAAGCATATGTCCAGCAACTTCGTGCAGACCGCCGCTTCCGCACAAGTATGTTATCCTTTGTATACTGTCACAAGGATATGCAGCTGATTTGTTTTTTTGATAAAATAGCTGATAATGACATTGGAGTCATCGCTCCGTACAATGCCCAATGCCGTAAGATTCGAACCGCCTTACATGGAGTGGCCGACGAGGTAAAGGTCGGCAGTGTTGAAGAGTTTCAAGGACAGGTGAGGATACCAGTTTCTTATATCTACAACGCCACAATTGACGGATACCTGCAGGAACGTCGTGTGATCATCATTTCGACTGTTCGAAGCAGCACAGAATTCGTCGAGTATGATCTCAGGCACACACTGGGCTTTGTCGCAAGCCCTCGCCGTTTCAATGGTTAGTAGTCTGACCAAATTCTCTTCCAACGTTTAGGCTCATTGTGTTCGATAGTCGCTGTGACACGTGCGCAGTCGTTGCTGATCATTATCGGTGATCCAACTGTGCTTTCTCTGGATCCACTTTGGCGCTCGTTCCTCAATTACATTCACGATAACCAAGGCTGGAAAGGTTCTCCCATTACGTGGGATCCCACGGCACCAGTCAACGATGCTGGTGGATATGATCAGGAGATTCGAGACGCAGCGCAATTAGACATGAACGATTTTACACGCCAGATGGAAGAAATCACATTGGCCGGTGTTGAGGCGATTGGAGATGAGGGTAATATAGATCGACCCTGGAGAGAGCTCGAATAATTCGTAGTCACCGAACTTTATCAGCAATGTATACAATCCTCTAGTTATCCAGTCTCTTTCATTGCATATCTCTTCCATTCTGTACAGAATCACTTTCGGCTTAAACTAATGCGTCCCGAGTCGCATTAGGCACGGCCTCTGTTAAACACGTACAATTCGTGAATAGATACAACGTATACCGTTACATAACTTTTAGTACATGCTCAAAAGTTACCATCTATATTCGGTAGTTGAGTAAGTGGAACTGATGTCTTCAAACTTGATATTAGAGAAAGCAACAGAAAATTCGGGATTGCTAGCTTCGACATCACTGGAAACACCTGAGGAGGTATCACAAGTTTGACTCCAGGTGTGGTAGGATCAGCATCAGTGGGGTAACTACCGCTGCATGCCATTATCCGCTGCCTTGCTCCAATTTGCAAGTCCACCCCTCTCGTAGAAGCTGTCAGTCTTCAAAAACGGTCTTCCACGCATCGCAGAAATCAGAGGTAATCGATCGCGAGTTGAATGTGTCCATTCTAGATATGTTCGTGTTCGAATTCTGAATGACCTCGCCGTTCTGGACATAGAGGCGGCGGATTAATATTGTGATCGACATTACTTCGACAGCGTGTTGTCGAACTGGCTACAATGTTCGCTGCGTCGATTTCAATATCGATTTTCTGGTATTCTTAGCATATCCTCAACAGGCTCGGAAAAGGAGGCCGCTCACTCTTAGTGTTGAGATAAAATAATGCCGTGCTGTATTCCGTGCCAGGAGTATGTCTATCTTCGCTCTTATGCACATTATAATTAACGTATCCTTGACGGCAGTGTAATCATGAAACTTTGAAGGTTTACCATGTGGGAACGGGGAATTGATGGCTCGGAACCGCGCGACACACTGAAGGAGTGTGATCCGCCTGATCCGGGGAATGATTTTACTGTTACACTTCAACACTTCAATCATTTCAACCGCAACTGCATTTCTACAGATTTCTACCTCTTCTTCATACTGACCCTTTTCATTTCAGCTTGTACAAACAATCTTTCAACGAGTTGACCTCTCTTGAAACAAGGTACGTACTTAAAAGATATTCAGTGAAGATAGGTTTTAATCATGCCCACAGAAAGCGTCTTTTGCGAAGCCAATCGTCTCGGAAGAGACATTGAATGCCTAACTCAGAGAACAATACAACTCAGAACCATGTCCATTTTTCGAAGTGCAGAGGTAGGATCTCAAGTTACGAAGGCGGAGATTGATGTACTGAGGCTGCAACTTCGGCATGTTGCAACACGCGGTGTACCAAAGGCGCCTATCGAGCGACTTCCATCCGAGACGCTCTCCGAGATATTCAAGTATCTTTGTAATGTGGTGTCTATACCACTTACCAAAGAAGATTTCCAATGGGTTCTTGCGCGTGTATGTTCACGCTGGCGGCTCATATCCAGGACCGATCCACGACTGTGGAAAATCCAAGTTGATCTAGATATGAACTGGAGACATCTCAAACGAGCTCTGGATTTGTTCCCCTCCACTGTCCTTCTGGATGTTTCCCTCAAAACGGATGATGACATAACTCCTCTAAAACTCTTACCTCCCTATCTGCGCCGCTGTAAATCGTTGAGCTTTGTTAAAAGCATCAAATTGTTTGACGAGCTCTGGTCTGGAGTTCAAAAAGATTCATTTGCGAATCTTCAGCGACTTTCCTTGGAAGTTATATCCCATTCGGCCAATATTCAGACCCCTGAATCAGAGTCGCCCTGGGAATCTGCAGGTCAGGCATTGCAAATGGCCAGCCGTCTCGAAACAGTTGACCTGACGTCAAGCGACGCATCAACATCCGAGATTCTTGCCTCTCTCAGCCTGCCGTGGGGACAGATCAAAGACATGTCCCTCGAACTTGCTTTGGACTTTGTCGATATATATGGCTTTTTGAATAAATGTCAGTCGCTCACGAGGCTCTCCATGAATAGTGGCGATGTAGATATCACATATCTTCCCCTCAACGACGCGCTGTGCCTCCCGTGCCTACATACACTCAGCCTCCGTAATTATGGAAGTGTCCCATTCATTTCAGCGTTTTTCAACTGGGAAACTCTCGTAAATCTCGATTTGACCGACTTGAACGTCACGCGCCACGACTTCCACAATGCCCTCCAAAATTGCACGAATCTAAAGAGACTTTCCCTGGAAACTGTTCATTTCGATAAACGTTTCCCACAACAATCCCTTTGCATACCTCGCCTACAGTGCCTCTACATCGACTATCCATGGAAGCATCCCGGCTTAAAACTAACCAATTTTGTTTGCCCGATGTTGTCATACGTGAGGATCTCCTACGACCATAAACGCAATGATAACCTCTCCGATCCGATGGGACTCCCTCGCGGTCCCATAGCCACCCTCCATTACTCGGCTGACATACCCGCCTCGTGGATTCACGCGATCCTCACTCATATTTCGGCTACTGCGAAATCTGTCTCTTTCCCTCACTCACACCTTGAGCACACACTTCTGCGCGACATTGGATCGGGGGGCCTCTTGCCATCCCTGCAGTATCTAGAATGCAGGATTCTAAAATCAGAAACAGTGGATGCTATTATCGAAATGTTGGACATCTACGTATCCCGGGCGGTACAGCCTCCTGGATCGAGCGAAGGACTAAAGCACCTTGCCTTGCTGAACGTTTGGGTGTCGGAAGCACAGACTGAACGCCTGAATCGTTTTCGCACTGAACACGGAATCAGAATCACTAGTGCTACCCCTCTCGAAATCATGACCATCTTTTAGCTAAGGATACAACCAAATTCTAGTAATAGGGTGGCAGACCACAACCTTGTCCATGTTTTGGACATCGATGTATTGGTGACTGAAGCTTTTGGAGTCGTTTAGTAGCTTGAGCTTCCCTGGTCCAGGAAGAGCCTCTCGTATACAATCTTCAAAATCTTAGGTTAATCACTCGATACATCGCATGAACTCATTCATTACTAACTACTACCAATTTGTAAAGCATTCGGACTGTGAGACTTTCAACGCAAAACTAGTTGTGATCGCCACCCCAACGCCTAGCCGCTCTCTAGATTCTCGACAGAACCCCGACGTCGCGCTTCCCATGAGATTTGGGAAGTATTTCAGGACCGATCCCCATGTGGGTAGGCCATAAACGGGCTTCGAGCTCTGTTTCATCCAATCCAAGGTCACGCTTCCCAACAGATTTGGGAGGCATTTCCTCCCACCCGATAGGCAAGAAACGGGCTTCGAGCTCTGTTTCATCCAATCCAAGGTCGCGCTTTCCATGTTGCTGTTGAGGATATATTTCAGGACCGATTCCCATGTGGGTAGGCCATAAACGGGCCTCGAGCTCTGTTTCATCCAATCCAAGGTCGCGCTTCCCATGTTGCTGTTGAGGATATATTTCAGGACCGATCCCCATGTGGGTAGGCCATAAACGGGCTTCGAGCTCTGTTTCATCCAATCCAAGGTCACGTTCCCCCTGTTGCTGTTGGGGATGCCAGTGCGTAATGAAAGGCGAGGATCGTGCTTCGAGGACCATTTCGTCATCGTTGAAAAATCGGGCTTCGAGGTTCATTACATCATCACGGCGCTTGAGCTCGTGGTAGGTTCCTTTGGCCGAAGTGTTAGCAAAGTGCGGCAACTTGCGCGCTTCGAGCTCCATATCGGCGATGTCGCGGGTGGACTTGGAGAGGGTGGGGGCGGGGGGAGGAGCAGGAGTTGAGATGGGTGTCGGGATAGCAGAAGACGGGACCCCCGAGCTTGGGACCGCAGTGACATCACGGGCTGCAGGTTTGTTGTACTTGCCCTTCCCAGCAGCTGGATTGTCGACGCCGTTCTGGAGTCTCTGCCAGTTCCTATACATCAAAGTTAATTAGTACGAATATTCGACATACTAACATAGGGTAAGGACAAATCACGTACCCAAAGTAATCATCCTTTCGCCCTGCATTGCCAATGCGCGAGCCGTGGGGAGTCTCTGGGTGGTTGTTGCCGACGGGGTAGCTGGCATGGGAGTCTGGCGCATTGCCTGTCTTTCCGGCGCCGTTGGAGATCTTCGGCTTGGAGATGATCGAGCCGCGAGTCTTGAGATCCATGGCACGAGCAAGAATGTCGGCCTCGATGTCGCGCACATAAAGGGCATCGACGATTGCCAGGGAATCACGAGCAGTGAGTGCTTTGGCGGGAATAGGCCCAGCGTTGGACGAGATTGCCGATAAGAGGCAGACAATAAGGGCGGGTGCGATAGTGGAGGTCTTCATGATTGTAAGCGAAGTGGAGAGTGGACTTGACCGGCAAGGTAGATGATGACGAGTTGTAGCTGTTGAACGAACTGACCAGCAGAGCGATAGGGAGCCAAAGCAGCATTAGACAACATATTTATACTAACGAGGTTTTTCGTATGATTACGCTGTCGCAGGTGATTTGCGTGTGTCTCTCTAGAGACGGACGACTTTTGACTTTGAATGATGGTGGACAAAAAGTTTCTCTCATGATTGTCACCACAATGGCAGCAGGCGTAAGTTGGTAAGGGCGACGTAGGAACAGTTGTTGCACTGGCTCTCCAATCAACAGAAACGGGTTGGGAGCGACAGGGACGAGATGGAAAATCATAGGACGATGCTGAGTGGCTCATCATGATCTTCCGTCCCTTGGATACTTCTAACGACCAGTACTTATACGACACCTAAGGCCTTAGCGGTTACGGGCGAGAGCTCGAGTGGAGTGAAGAGGTGCTCTAGTCCAAAGAGTTGGAGAATTGCCGAATTTGGTAATCCGGTAATATACTACTCCGATCCCGAGGTGCCGACGCTGCGCGAGACTGCGTCTTACTTAGCATACATAGCATGTAAATTTTCTATTAATTCGTAGGTAGTATAAGTAGTTATGTAGATTGAACTAAACTCCTTATGAGTTTGTAATACAGTGGCCTAACGGCCCAGGTGTGCAGCTATCAAACCACTCTTATTTCCAACTCAAAGAATATCCCCGTTACCTATTAGCAGATCGGATTTTGGCTGTAAATTGTACAATCAGCTCACAAGCGCTCAGAAGCTTATCAAGTCGAGTGGATTGTTGACTGTACGTATTTGGCTTGATAAGATGATAATTTACGATATCGTAAATGTTGAATACATGTATTCGTCTCGCCAGGCCTTACATAGAGTTATTTAAAGCCGTCGACAGTGGATTCCTCGTCTACTTATCTCGCAGTCCATGCTTCGACGCCCTCCTCTCCTGACCTGCGTCATCAAAGCTGGGCCAGTGAAAATAGTATGCAGAATACCCAACCTGCTACGAAGGTTGGTTGCGATGCGGTTTCAATGTACATAAATTAAGATCATGACTTGACGCGGTATTGGAAGTGTGGAGGTGATATAAAGTGCAGGGGTCATAAGGGTCATAAGCCTGAGCGCGGTGTGGTCATGAACGTAAATACAATGCGAGAAAAAGATTGATGGTACAAGTATAAGGGAAGTAAGTATGTGGACGACTATCTATACATAACATTCATGGTAGTTGACGTAGAGATCCATTTCGCAGTCGCTTGCAGGGATAGGCTGAACCTGAGCAGGCACGGGGGCCAGATTGGGAGTAAGAGTGGAAGTGGAAGCAATGGGAGTGGGGGTGGGAGGGGTCAAAAGCAACAACGACTGATTGTTCTGTTTCTTGTTCATGTCGAAATCATCGCCATCTGCTCCGGAGAAGTCCAGGTCGCCTTGATACTGGGCAACTTGAGTTGGCATAGCGTATCCGGGATAACACAGTTCCAATGGGCCCAAGAAATTGGTATTGTCGAGGTTCCAGTCAGATTCCGAAGATATCGCCGTCAAAGAGTAGGATTGAGAGTGTTCACGGAGGAACCTTTCAAATGGATAAACGTTGTAGTCGTAGTTCAGATCAGGGAGGAAAGGGGGGTCGAGATAGCTCGAGACAGTGGCCGGCTGGGGGGCGGGGTTGTAAGAGAACGGCTCATTACTGGTATCGAAGTTCGGGGGGCGGAGGGAGGACGTTGGTCCAACGGGAGTGCCGATATCCTTGCCCTTTTCCTGAAAGAGATGTAGATCAGATCAGCAGTAGATGTGATCTGACATGGAGGCATACCTGTTCGGACTTTGTGGGAGATAGCTCCAGGGGAGGTATTTCAGAAGTAGGAACGAATGCCGTAGTGAAGGACCAGTCGGAAGTGAAGAGAGGCTCTGATCGTGGTGTCTCGTCTTTGACAAGTATAGGAGTAGATTCGCGGGCGAGGGGAGAGAGAAGGGCGAGAGTAGAAGAAGGAAGCGCAAGCGGCGCAATGGGGACAGGTAACGGACGGCGGAAATTTCGGCGAAGTGGCTGGGGCTGGGGGATAATGGACTTCTTCACGGGAGGCTGGGTTTTTTTCTTTCTGGTGGCAGAGTTCTTCCGCTTCGAGCTCCCTGTCTTGAAACCCGGTGCATAAGTATAGTGAGGGAACTTTGCTTGGTGCTCCCGTTTTTCTTGGTCTGCCATCAGCTGGAATGGTCGTTTTGCCTCCTCGGAGAGCGCCTTCCAGGCCTTTCCAGCTGCGACACTAATCTGATTCTGATCGCTGCCACCGTAGTTCTGATAGAAATGAGAACGGTATAGGATGAAGGCGTTCTTGGGGCGAGGAACGTAATCCGGGTCGGAAGGGTGGATAGCTTTTGACTTTCCTTTACTTTTGGGAGGAGGGAGGAGCTCGAAGTCAGAGTCGACGGATGCGATGGATGGGGAAGCGGCGCTGGAATGAGGAGAGGGCATATTGTTCTGATTGAAGACCATCGCTGTGTGGTTGGGGATTTCCCAACCTTGTTCTGTTATGTTAATTAGCCCTTCGATGAACAATGGTAACCGTGAATAAAAGGTGACGAACGATCGTATTCGATGGGGACCTTGTTCCAAATCCTTCCGGAGGATCGGCGAGGTTTTAAATTGCGAAAAGCGGGCATTTCGTTCATGTAACGGGTGGGGAGAAGTGGGGGGGGATGCGAGTGGTGGGCAAAGGACAAAGTTGAGAAAACGTAACCTTTGCCATGGTCGCTTTTTGAAGTACCTAGAGAATCTTCCTATTGAGGATTGTAGGACTTTTACCACTCGTTAATATCACCTCATGCCCACCTTGAGGATTTTCCAGGACCCTGGGCGTTTGTGACAAGATCAGATCTTGATCAAATCTCCTTCTGGAAAGTAATCCCTTGAACAATGGCGTCGCGGCGTCGCGGCAAGAGCGCTTATGCTTTGGCAGGTTGGATTTGTGGATTGTTGTACCACGGACAGGGTGATACAGATGGATACCCAGCTGCACAGCGTACACCCATTTTCAAGAATTTTAGGGCGAATACCGCCAGGTAAGTCGAATTGAATTTCAGGCCACCGGACCGTTATTACATCAGTAGTGGGGATGAATCTCGGCTAGAGGCTTCCAGGATATCGAAGACTGCAGCTGGCATTGTCTTTTCAGACAGTACAAAGTCAATCAATGTTCAAACGTTCAAAGAGTAGTCCAAAGAGCGGTAATGACGCAGTTAATAAGTGGCGTGGGACGACGGGGTCGTTGAGAATAAAGGAGCGTCGTAAATATCTTGAGAAGGGAAACTTTGTCACCGAGATTGTCACGACTCACGAGGCAGGGCCATGCGGCACAGATCATACGGGATAAGTGCGCCCACCACCTGGCTAATCGATGTTCCTCCCCATTTGCAAGGCCGTCGCCTTCCCCTTCATCCTCAGCCTCTGTTCAAGGATGAGGAATGAAACGAGGATCACCTACATGAAGCTCTCTGTGCCTGCTTACATTAACAGACTAAGCCCTGCCATGTCCACGTAGGCTACTGGGTCGCGCATGTCGAATTCGCTGTACACTGTATAGCGGATTAGGCGCGTCGGGGTGGACGAGTCTTCGAACACGTAGGTGATATCTACTTACCGAGCATTAGACGGAACGTATAGCATGTCTTCTGCCTCGTTCTTGGAGTCACAACTAACTGTTTCCTGCTCAGATTCCCATTCGATATCGCGCGAGCTCAATATGAGGATATGATGATGGGCTCCCAACACTCTTGTAATCCCAAGTTGAAGGTACGTCCCGTTGCATGTTCCAGTTCTATTAGTTTTAATGGTTGACGCCATTTTGTCGCCACACGATGGAGAAACACCGCTGATGTTCAGTCGACCCTTATGAATGCAACATTGATGTTGAGGGATTCGAACATGTCCATCATCAGTCATATGGTGTGCTCAAAAGTTTGTTATTGCTATTCCGTCGTTTCTTTGTACAATGTTAAACATTGTGTGTATTCAGGCAACGCCTGGCAATCTTAAGCGTCAGATAAAGAGCTTCACAGTCCTATCTGTTCCGCGCGCCTCACTTACGACGGTCAGCGTATGAATCAGAATGAGTGGGACACGGTTGTTATTTTTGAAATATAATCATTTCAAATTGGTATGACTTATCAATGAGACCTGCATATCCACGGTCGCGTGCCATAACCGAGCAAATGGTCTCAAGTGAAGGTTGATGAATTCAAGCGATACGCTAGACCAACCACAGTATCGTTTTTCGACGTTCAGCTGATTTTGTTACTAGGACTTGGGGAGCTTGGGGCCAAGGATCGGCGCTAGATTCACTGACAGGAGATGTACAGGGGGCTTCTACACAGAATATCTGTACTTCCCGTGTTCTGGTTCATGCAACACTCGAAATTGTGATACGCCTCCATCGGTTGCTGTCGTGATTTGATTATTGTGAGCACATAACATAAAGAAGGCGCAAGGATCTCTCACCTCTATGCTTCGATTATTGAGTGGCTTTTGGCCCGCTTTTACCTCCATGATTATGAGGAGGCGGCGGCGGAGGAGGAACGTGGGTGTTCAACGAATGATCATCTGTCTTTCCTAGGTCAACGGGGTCACTAGGAAGCAATGCCTGAATTATTGTCTGCATCATGCTGGAACAGAGAATGGTCAATTCGCTGCCTGCAGATAGAGGAAGAACTCACTTTTGAGTAAGGATTGTGTTTAAGAAGGGGATATGAAATGCTCGAGAAACTTTTTGCACCATTTAAATAATATTGAATTACATACCTGGACCACAGCACCAGTAGACCCTGATTGGTCAATAGTGATCAGGGAATGGCGGTCAGTAGTGATCAGGGAATGGCGGTCAATAGTGATCAGGCCCACCGATATGGATTACTGCAAACCCGGCCTGATGGTCAGTAGTGATCAGGGAATGGCGGTCAATAGTGATCAGGCCCACCGATATGGATTACTGCAAACCCGGCCTGCACTGACATGGATTACTGCAAACTAGATCTGATGGTCAGTAGTGATCAGGGAATGGCGGTCAATAGTGATCAGGCCCACCGACATGGATTACTGCAAACTAGGTCTGATGGTCAAGTAGTGATCAGGGAATGGCGGTCAATAGTGATCAGGCCCACCGACATGGATTACTGCAAACTAGGTCTGATGGTCAGTAGTGATCAGGGAATGGCGGTCAATAGTGATCAGGCCCACCGACATGGATTACTGCAAACTAGGTCTGATGGTCATTAGTGATCAGGGAATGGCGGTCAATAGTGATCAGGCCCACCAACATAGATTACTGCAATCCCGGTCTGATGGTCAGTAGTGATCAGGGAATGGCGGTCAATAGTGATCAGGCCCACCGACATGGATTACTGCAAACTAGGTCTGATGGTCATTAGTGATCAGGGAATGGCGGTCAATAGTGATCAGGCCCACCAACATAGATTACTGCAATCCCGGTCTGACGGTCAGTAGTGATCAGGGATTGAATGATGGTCAGTAGTGATCAGGGAATGACGGGCAATAGTGATCAGGCCCACCGACATCGATTACTGCAAACCCGGTCTGATGGTCAGTAGTGATCAGGGAATGGCGGTCAATAGCGAGCTGGTCGGATCAACGCGTGGACGCTATGCACCTATGAATGCCTTTACCAACATCGAGGTTGGGTCTACGATCAGGTATTTCGTTCTGAATCTCATGAAGCTTGCGTGCACTGTGTTAGAGTCCATTATCCGTTTGCAGTTCGTCACTATTCCTCTGCCCTGTGCATTCGTACAGTAGTGCGAAGTATCTAGAATCCGAAAAAAATATAGATTAGATATTCAATAACATCTAATCTTCTCCTCTCCTCTTCTTTGCCTTTCCCTGTCTGTCACTGTCCAACCAAGTCAGTTACGTGGTTGGAATCATGAACTTAAAAAGAAAGAGAGGCTTACGCGAACCCGCGATCTTTCCTCTTCCTGCTCTCTTTCTTCACCGCATTTCTCTGCATCTTGCGTTTCGCCGCCGCCTCAGGATTCGCCACGAGTTGCGTCGCCCGCGCAGCCTTACGATCCCGACGGACCCCAAGCACGCCCTGCCGAATCTGGTTGTAGGTCGTCGAAAACTTGGTTGTGCCCACTTTGGCCTGGAGGAGGTCCTGCAGCTCCGTCGCTAGGGTCTTAAGCTCATCTATACAGGTCTTAGATCATCGATCGGAATGATACATGAGCGTGCGGTTCACGTACCCATTTGTGAATCCCGAATGGTATCTTCTTCGAGGAGACGGTACAAGGGCGTCAGGATGTGGACGAGGAACTTTTCGAGCCGCGCTGGGTCCATGTGTGCGGTCATCGCCGCGAACCAACGAAGGACCGCTAGGGGCTGCTGTGTCCAGTTCGTCTGCGATGGAAATGGTGAGTGTGTCGTCAGGATGCAATTACAATGGACATTACGTTGTTGGATGCACGGTTCCGTCTTGCTATGTGAGCAGACTTCACCTGGTATGAAAGTTTCGAGAACAGCCAAGGGAGAGGATTCTGCTGCTTGAGAAGCTCCGTGTCTGGCACTTCCTTATCCTCCTCCTCGTCCACCTCTTCCCCGTCCGATTCGCCCTCGTCTAAAGTTTCCGGTGGAGTCATGGCATAGAAACATTTACCAATGTAGAATAGGTTCTTCACCACTTGCAAGCCAAGGCCTTCGTCCAGATGTTCGCTCTTCAGCTGTAAACAGAGCTTCTTGGCGACATCCTGCATCCCCGCATTCGAGAGAGGATGTGCGTCCTCATACTGTGCATTGGGAGTGGCGGGGGGAACCGCGATAAACAGCATACCCAGGAGGCGGCATGCGGCCGTGCGGACCCAGGCGTGTGGGAAGAGCAGGTGCGGGACAACAAGGTCCCAACGCACATGCTTGCCTTGGGCCGCCAAGTCAGGGAAGACACGGAGCACCTTGGCGTGCACAGTGAGGGCGTAGTAGGGCACCTGCCACTGTAGGTCCACGGTTATCGACTCGGGATCCTCGCTCTCGGCCTCTGAGAGGCTGTCGGCGCTGCGGGCTAGGGCGGCGTTGAGATCCTCCAGGATGGTAGCGGTGTATGGGAGAGCGTCTTTCTCGAGCACGTCGATGACGAAGCCGTATACCTGGGACGAAACCTGCGCCAGCTGGAGTTGGGCTTGCTGGGAGGCCCAGGAATGCAGGTGTGAAAGGATGAGTTTGCGGCGCTCGTCGTCGAGACGCCCGAAGAGGCTCTTGATCAAGACAGCAGCCATCTCTCGACACTTGGCGGAGTCGTCGTTCGCGATGACCATGACGAGTGCGACGAATAGGAGGTCGGCGTATTCACGAATCAGGTTGGCTTCGAACTTGGTAACAATAGCTCCGAGGAGCTCCATGACCGATTTTCGCCCGCTCTCGTAGACATAGGACAAGTTCTTAGCGAAGAACGTCATCTGTTTGCGGAGACGGCCTTTGCCCTGGGGGTAGTCGAGTAAGAACTGAAGGAGAACGCCTCGGCAGAGTTCTTGGACCTGCGTCGATTGGCTGGTGACCATAATCTCGGACACCTTGTCCATGATGTCGTAGATCTCAGGAACAACGAACTTGCGTGCAACTATGGCTCGAAGCATCGTGAAAACGGATGCCTGTCGCTCTGCATCCTCCAGATCGGGTGCAAGGAGCTCAAGGAGATAAACGAGATCCTTCTCTTTGACCTGGACGGCAGGACCATCCCGAAGCACCGTCGCAAGGGACTTGAAAGCAACTTGAACGACCTCCGATTCGGTGTTCCCCGTCTGCTGAATGATGTCGAGGATCTGTCTGACAAAAACCGGGAGCGATTTATCGAGAGAGTTGAGCGGGCACTTCGAAAGTCCTGCTGCGGATCGCAGACCGAGTAATAAAACGGGCGCGCTGATCGAATACAAGGTGTTTCCAACAACGGGTAACATAGCGTTGAGGCGAGACATTACTTCAGCGTTGTGGAAGTCGAAACGATTACGACGCAAGGCGGTATTGAATAGATCCAAACCAAAGGCTACGAATCTACGCGCAGTGAGTAAGAAGCTAGTGCTACATGGAAATCATCACATACCGGAACGAGTTGTTGGCATAGTGGTCAATTTTGATTGCCTCCTGACGTTTGACCTGAACAAGGGCATCTCCTTTGGCAGATTGCTTGCGACGTGGAGCAGATTGCTTGAGGAAACGAGCGTTCTGGCTGATCAAAGTGTTGCAAAGAACTAAAAGTTCCTGAGGTATGAGATGTTTGTTGCTGTTCAGCCCTCCTGCGACACGTTTGAGAACTTCGTCAACGAGATTCATAACCTTGAGGGACGCCGTTTCCTGCATGATGGCCTTCAACGGAGCCAGTAGGCTGCTGATTTTCGGAGGGGTGATGAATTTGGCTATGATAGCGAAGGAATCAAGACCTTTAGACGACGACGCGCGAACCTCTCGCATCTTCGTTTTAAAATCCTCCGATTGTACGTCTTTGCCGGATTCTCCGAAAACGACCTCCGCAGAAACGTACGATATGTCGTTTACGCAATCATCAAGGACTTCAAACGCCACTGCGTGGTCTCCCGTTGTGATGTGGACAAGAAGCGAATGAACCACGTATGCAAGAACATGGAGCTGAGGGCCACGGAGAAGTGCTGCGCGTAATTCTCTGAGGAGAAGGGGAAGGTAAGATGGGCCTAGGGCGACAGCAATACGATTGAGAGCGTCTCGGGTCAAGTCTCGAGTCTCCTGGGATCTGCTGCGAAGAATCTGGCTGAGAATAGTAAGCAACCGAGTGATCTGGGGCTCTCGAGTATTTGCAGGAAGGTGTTTAGCAACAGTGACAATGCCGATGGCGATCGGAATACGGGTGTTGTCGTCGGTTTTAGCATCGTGTTTCTCCAAATGGTTGAGGAGGTTTGGCAGAAGCCGCAGATTAACTGCGTCTGCTATCCTCGCAGTTTGCTTTTGCGTCAAAACCGTGACGGGAGGATCGACTACTTCTTCAGGGACCTCATCAGCATCACCCTCGTCGTCACCTCCTTCCTCCTCGGCGCCTGGCTCCTTCTCAGGAACAATGTCCTCCATCGGGAAGTGGAAATTATCCAACAAAGTAACCAACGTACGAATGTAGACACGCTCAGACTCGTCCTTGGCCCGCGACAGCTTCAGGTACTTCTGAACGAGGGCGTAGTACGCCCCCCAACCCAAGTGTTTCGCCATACGCCCAGTCGTCAGTATAGCATCGTTGACGAGATGATGATCGACGGAGGTGGTGCTGACGATATAGTTGCCAACCAGTGGGACGAAAATTTCTGTAAGTGTGTTACTCCTGAGGTGGCCTTCATCACAATGGTCTGCAAGGCGACGGAGCGCTCGCGTACGCCTATGGACCTGTACGTGCAGAATGTTATTGAAGAAATTGGCCTCGTCGTCACCATCGGCCAACAGGACCCTCATCTCCTGAAGGGGAGGAATGTTACTACACTTCTCGATGGCGTATGCTACCACTGAGAGCACTTCGGCACGGACCATCTCGTTCTTCGACCTCAGACCATTCTTCAAACCTGGAAAGAGAGTACGGATGAAAGTAGTTTCGAAATCGGAGTGTTGTGTAGCCGCCAAGTCGATGAAGTGGCGTAGTGCGAAGGATGCGTTGTTGCGGACGGCAAGCTCAGCGGGGTCCTGAATGAAGTTAAGCATGTTGTAGAGTAGAGGAAGCCAATCGGAACAGGACAGCGTCTTGTACTGAGTCTCATTCAACGTGACAAAGGCGCTTAAGCGTGTGTCGAAATCAGGCTCATCCATACGCTTCGACGAGTAGGCATTGAGAGACGTCACAAGGGAGGACAGGCTTTCCAGCGACGCGTTTATCGTTGCCAGTTGTTGGAATGCAGAAATAAGGCTGAGCCTGGCCTGACGGGAACGGAGGGACTGGAACAACTGGGATAGCAGTGCATATGTCGTTTGGTAAACGCTCGAAGTTTCATCGGAAAGGTCGGGGATCAATCGCATGAGATTTGCAATGATTTTGAGGAGATCAACCTTGACCTTCTCGGGAACGAGCTTCGCAGGCCGCTTGAGCAAGGGTCCAAAGAGGGTAAGCAAAGTCGAAGCTTGTGTAGAGTCCGTCGAATATTGCGCGATCTCTGAGAGAATGCTGACTTGGCGCTGTGCTAAAGGCGATGCGATGGCAGTGACGCCCTTCGTCCTTTGTACGAGGATAGCCAGGTTATTGAGGAGAAGGGACACATGAGGCTTAACGACGGTATCACGGATGCTCTCGTCCACGGTGGACGAAGCCAAGAGCCGATCGACGATGTCGAATATCCTGGATATGACTGCAGGCTTGACACTTGGTGCTACAAGGCATTCGTAGATCTTCGGAAGAACTTGGTCATCATATTCAACAAGGATCTTGATGTACGCGTCGTGAAGGCTCCAAGAGTAGAAGAGCTCCAGGAGCGCTGACGGAGCTTGAGTATTCTCCTTATCCAACGATGCGATACGGGGCGTTATGAAGGACGAGAAACAGGCAGACATATAAGGCGAAAAGTCGAAGCGAACGGGTGAGCGGAAGAAGTCTGCGAATCGCTTTAGCCCCAACTGCCTGATAGACCTGACGATCTTCGAAGACGACGACGGTGCGGCCTCTTCTTCTTCCACGTCCTCTTCACCTTCGCCCTCCTCCTCATCGTCCCGGGTACCCGTAGCAGTGAGTGCGGTTACTTTTCTCTGTGCATCTCCAATCAGATCCACAGTGGCCCCAATCAGAGCCGGCCAGTATTCAACCACCCTCGGACCCAAATATCTTAATACATCGCCAAGAAGAGTCAAGAACCCGCTACGCTGCTTGTCCTGCACATTGGATCCGACGTCTTCCAACGTAAACCCGTCTGCGCGGCGCGCCCCAGAGTGAGATCCCAGGGGCTGTAGCATAAGATCTACCAGTAGCCCAAGCTCATCCCCCGTACACCCAGCAAGCGCGCCCAGTACGGCCGCGCGGCGATCCATTCCACCTCTTGCCCCGCGTCCTTTCCGTTCTAGCATGACGCCATATAGCACTCGCATGACTACGTCAACGACTGCGGTCCTGGCCTGGGTCTCGATCGCCCCAAAGTCCAAGGACGTGAGGGTGTCCCGGAAACGTGTCTCGTCAAGCAGTGCGCGAAGTGTGTCTTCGTATGAAAGGAGGTGTGGGGGTTTGTAGGTGAGGAGGCAGGTTAGGGCGAGGGACTGGAGGGCACGGTCGGGATGTGATAGGAGGGAAGTGTAGAGGGCATTGAGAGTGTTGGTAGAGTGAAGGGCCTTCGGGTTAGTGAACTTGGAAAAGAGGTTGAGCCAGGATGTAAGCTTCGTTCGAGGGAGTTTGGATATAGGGTCAGCGAGGGCGAGGAAGTGGGGGATGAGGATGCGGTTGTGTTTTTCTGCTAGAGACGAGGATGCGCATAGGGTGGCGAGGAGTTGGGCCTCATATGAATGCATGTCTAGGCGTTCCTTGGAGCTTTGGGCCTGAAGAAGATGAGTTTCTTTTCCATTAAAGATTCATTTGATCAGCCTACCTTCACGAGCTCAGCTTGTGCAAACCCGTCATCCAACCATCTCAATACAACCACTCGAAGCTTATGCGCTGTAGGATCTCTCCACGATCGTTCTTCTTCCCAAGGATCGTCCTTCTCGTCTCCACCTTCCCGCCCACTAGGCCCACTCGCTCTTCCCTTTCCCTTCTCCTGCCCCAACTCTAACCCTTGTACTTCCCGGAATAGCAACTCCCACACCAAATCTCCAAACCTCTCGGCAAGAGCCGCAAGTGCACCCGCAGCAGGCGACCATACCGGGCGTAAGTTTACCTTCAACTGTGCTGTTCAAAGATAAGAGACAAAACAATTATCACGAAAAACTGATACGAGTAGGAGGCAGGCACACACCGATCAGCCACCTCGCAACAACCTCCGCCCCAACTTTATCCCCGTCCTGCACACCCAGTCCTACTCTCCCAATGCGTAGAACCCTCTCTCTTACACCCTGGACATCCAGAGACACCTCTTCACCCCTAAGACAGCGCCCGACAGCCTCCCGTACACCGTCTGGGGTATTGACCAGTCCAGAGCCAAGCAGACGTAATGTTGCGAGGCGGAGAGCACGAGAATGTGAGAGGAGAGACGCGCGCAGATGCTCGAAGATTTCCTCGAAATCAAGAGGGGTCGGTGAGCTCGAAGATGGTCTGCACAAGGATTAGTCAGGGTATAGTTGTTGTAAGACGATACGAAGGCACGTACAACTTCTGAGAGAGTGAAACTAGACCTTCTAGGACACTTGGTGCAAAGCCCCAGTTTGTAGTACACACGTTTGTCCATGCTGGCAACTCGCTGACGACATCTGAGCTCCATTCGGAGGGCTCGCGCGCGGATAGAGTGGCTATACAGGCGCCCAGCGCCCATGCAGAGTTAGCATTTTTCGAGTCGTCGTCATCTTCTTCCTCTGTCGACGGGGCGGACGCAAGGATGCCTTTAATAATCTTGACAATCCCGGTACACACTGCAGATGAAAACAACGGGGCGAGAGCAAGCATATCGTCGAGCTCCGTGGCTGCCTCGGTGTCCTTACACTCCCATGTCCCAAACCTCTCCACGACCCAGCTTTCTACTCTTCCCCTCCAAACGACGTCTAATTCCCCTGCACCTGACCCAAGCTTCCCAGACTTCCGGAGCGCACCAAGCAACGCCAGGACACGTCTAGGGTCGCGTTCCCGCACGTCTGGTCTTGAGGTATGCTTGATAAGGAGAGGGAGCGCAACGGGCTTCCACCCACCCCATCCGAGTGATGCGAGGGCGCCATTAAGGGATAGAACGAAGTGGAGTATCGCCTGTTGTTTTTGATCTGCTTCTTCAGCGGAAACTGCAGGCTCGGCATTTCCAGATGAGGCCTCCCCCCAAGCGCGTTGTAGGAACTTCATACTAGGTCCTAGCCATAACGGCATCTCAGCCGCTGTGAGCGAAGCTGAGCAGAACTTAAGAAGGGCGGGGTGTAAGGACGGCGTGAGAGGAATTTTTTGGAGTTCTGCGAGGAGGAGGCTAAGGTGGCTTTCTGTTATTTTGGATAGATAGATTAATTTGAAGTAGGAAGGGAGGGAATTGAGTTTCGACTTACGGGTTAACCGCGAGCCCTGGCGAACTGAGCTGGGGATTGACAGGATCTCAAGCATCCTTCGCATGCACTCTAAGGTACTGTTTGAGGAGGTTACGGCGAGCCTTCCGGCGGCGGCGGTAAAGTGCTGAACAAGGAGATCAGCCAGAGGCGCGAAGGCATTTTGGTTCTTGACGTGATGTATGAGCGCGGTAATTGCGCGACGGATGAGGGAATAAGTTGCTTCAGGGTCTTCGCTCGCAAGGTGAGCCGCAATAAGAGGCGTAAAAAGGGAGGTTGTGGCAGTGTGTAGCGTTTGTGAGACAGACTTGAATGATGATATCAGCTTCGACGTCAAGAAGAAAAAAGGGTAATGGCGATATACCTTGCACGCAAAGACCACGACCCATGCAGCAGCATCATCTATCCCCTCTGCTTGCGAAGCCAGCAGTCTCACTGCTTCTTCCCTGGAAGCCGGCTTGAGCCTCCGCAGTACAGACCCCCACACTTCCGCCATCGCTCTTTGTATTTCGGGCAGAGATTTTGGTAACGTTGAACGCAGGAGATCCCATGTCTCTGGCAGCAAATCAGGCGAGGGCACCAATAAGTACTTGAACAGGGCCGAAAAGGTCTCCAAGAGCGCCGTAAGGGCTGGTGCTGATATTGACCGCGGAAGGAGCTTGAGGAGGCGCGTAATCATCTCATTATAAATTGGCAAAAGTGTCGTCCGTAGATCATGTGCCAGTTTTTGCACGAGACTGTTTACAACCAAACCCCTCAGTATTTGCAAATCGAAGATCGACAAAAACGTACTCGAGCAGTGCACGAAGCCCCTCATCATCAGCTACATCAAATGCAGCCACCCAAAGCTCTACGATGTCTTTCCAGTTGTGCAAGAGCAGAGGCATCGACGCGCATAATGAGTCGGCCTTGTTTGCGAATTTGATAAAGCTCGGAGCGAGGTTGAGCTGTCTCCAGTGGTCCAGCGCAAGGTGAAAGTGAGAATCATTGTCCTAAGAACAATACATCAGTTTTAAATAAGGTTCTAAACGGTACGGTGAAGTACGTACAGAGATCTCCTGTTCAAGTTGTGGCTGGTTGTGCGCTGGAGCAAGATGCACTTGTTTTATACTCTCGTTGTACGATTGATGCTATACGTATTACATTAGTCAATAAAACTCTACTATAGGGTGAGTAAATGCAGCACACCTTGAAACGCTTGACTCGCGGTTGATCATCCTCATAATCGTCAGAGTCCATTTCGAGACCTGTTTCGAGAGAAATCTTCTAATCTTGTCTCCTGTTTCGTATCCAACGTATCATATAACGTCGAAAATCAAACCAAACTGCCAGAATGTGAAATGAGAATTTTATGGCAAGGTGGTTGAAGCGATCAAGAATTTTTGGAAGTTGTTTGTCTCGCACTCTGTTGCCACACAACGCGTGATTCACAATCAGCGCGACGCTTGACGCTGCACCGCCACTTTCCCTTCTTGCACATATCTACGGCTGCGGCACTTGCCTTCCTCTTGACCACCATCTCTATTCTATCTAAGCCTACACAAACCTCTTAACTCTGTAATACAGCGTTAATACCTATCTAGTCTGTTTCTGGCGACATCTCCAAGGGACCAACAGCACGAGCCTATCTAGCTTCGATTTTACTTCGATCTCCGCGTCTCACAGTAATCATCGTAGACTTATAATTGCTCTTCAAATCTCTTTGGGACTCTTCGTACTGTTATCATGTCTCGATACGACGACATCCTGTCCAAATTCGCTGCCTTGCCCTCCTGGTCTCCAGAGAACGAATCGGTAAGCCCTGCTTCTCGTCTCCGCCTCATGAGTTTTTACCAAAAAAAAATACAAAGGCCCTTCTAGAGCCCTTTACCTATATCACTTCCAATCCTGGAAAGGAAATGCGTACCCAGCTCATCGAAGCATTCAACGTCTGGCTAGCCGTTCCCACACCCAAACTTGCGGTTATCTCACGCCTGGTCAACATGTTACATTCTGCGAGTCTTCTGTAAGCTGTACTCGCCTTAGTATCTCATCTGGATTTGCCTGATCAGTGCTGTACAGTCTGGATGACATCGAGGACGACTCGCAGCTCCGTAGAGGACAACCAGGTGACATCACTTGCCCTGACCACTATACAGTTGAACTCATTGTACTCCTATTTTCACGTCTTGTCGCTCTGTGTTGTTTCTGATTGTAGTTGCGCACAAGATCTACGGCGTGCCGCAGACGATCAACACAGCAAACTACGTCTTCTTCCTTGCGTATCAGGAACTCTTTGCGCTCCGCGAGCAAGATCAAGGTCAGGATTCCCCTTCTAGTTCCGGTGGGCGCGGGCCGGGACTCGATGCGATTGTCAACGGTAAGTCCTCAGCCGCCTCTTGTCTATCACGTCAATAGTGGCGCTGTGTCACAGTCAAGTCCACCCCAGATCTCCTTATCTTCTTATTCGTCTCCGATGAAATAAAATTAATCTTCTTCTTCTAGAGGAGCTTCTGTCCCTCCACCGCGGTCAAGGTCTTGAGATCCTATGGCGCGATTCACTTCAATGCCCGACTGAGGAGGAGTACATATCCATGGTGAATAACAGCAAGTTATTTTCCCTCATTTTCAGCCTATATCCTGACCATCACTCGTACAACAACAGAAACGGGCGGACTTCTTCGTATCGGAATAAAGCTCATGATGGCCTGTTGCACACAAAACATTGGCGTGTATGTCCCGTTCTTCTTGAACCGCTCACGTAGAAGCTGATGCATCGTGCATCGTGGCACAGAGATTACGTTCCCCTCGTCAACCTCATTGGAATATACTACCAAATCCGAGACGATCTCATGAACCTTCAGAGTACCGAGGTACACTCCGTGCCTTTCTGCAGCATGCATCAAGGGCTAATCCTGAGGCTAATAATTTTTTTTGTTCTAGTACACGAAGAACAAAGGCTTCGCTGAGGATCTCACAGAGGGAAAATTTTCCTTCCCCGTCGTACACGGTATACATGCGGACACTACCAATCGGCAAGTACTCAGTGAGTTCTCTCCCCTATTAAATGCATTGTCCTCGCTAAAATCTAATTGCCCACATACAGACGTCCTCCAAAAACGCCCGACGACACCAACGCTCAAGAACCACACCATCGCGTACCTTCGTACACACACAAAGTCGTTTGATTACACGCACTCTGTTCTTGTTACGCTTGAGGTGCAGACGCGTGCAGAGATTAGGAGGTTGGGCGGGAATGAAAAGTTAGATAAAATTTTAGATTTGTTGAGTGTTAGTAAATAATGGTATGTGTGGGGAAAGGGAAAGGTTATGATATTTTTAATAATGAACAGGATTGCAATTTGGATTTGCTGAGTGTTTGGAATGAATGTAACGCGAAAGGAGTATGCATGATAGTCAAGAGGATTTTGAAAGTGTTCGAGTCGTAGGTTGCATTATGGAATATATAAAATGACGAAGTTCCAGCGACTTCAAAGATCTGTCTTTAAATGCCTTCACTCAAGTTCGTCCGTGGGTTGATATGGACCACGTCTTGGTATGGTGATATAGTTTTCCAGAACGTCAATAAAGTGATAAGCACGAAGAAAGGAGTATGTAAAGGAGAAAGAAAATTAGACACGACTACATGAAGAAATTCAGGTCCAACCCGCTCAAAACATGGCCGCGATGATCGCTCCCAAAACAGCGTAGACTGTTCCCTGACTCGCTACGCCAATCGGGTTTGGTGCTGCGTTCTTAGTGCTGAACGTTGATGCTCCCGTGCCGGTGAGCGAAGGGAGGAAGGTGGGTCTCTGTGGCGTCGCCGTGCTAGTTGCAACGGGTGCGATGGCCCCGCTGGGGCGGACTGAGTTGATGGGTGGGCCTCCTACTGGGACTACTGGGAGACCTGCACCGCCAGGCGCGGCAGGAGCTCCACTAGCGATGACGCTCGATGTTCCAGTGGCTGTTGATTTGAGCCCTGAGGCAGTGCTTGTGCCGAGGGCAGTGGCGTCGGTGGCAGAAGCATCTGTCGCTCCTGCGGCATCGGTTGAGGATGTACCATCACTGGATGAGGAGTATGTAAGGTTAAGTAATAGGGAGGGAGGGACAGGACAGGGACATACGTTAGGGCTGCGGTGTCAGTGGCGACTGCCGTTGATGTAGCGGCGGCGGCAGTGTCGGTGAGCAAGCTGGCGCTGGTGGCGGCTGCCGGATCCGCAACTTGAGCGCTTGCAGCCAAGGCAAGAGCGAGGAGGGAGGTGGTTCCAGCGAGCGCGGAGAACTTCATGGTATTTTTAGGTGTAAGGTTAACAGATAATGACTTCCGGCTGGTTGTGATTAGTGGGCAGAAAGGACGGGGAAGTGAACTTGGAGCAGCGAAAATTACAGCTTATATAGCCCTCAATTGGCATGTGGAAATGGATCAATGTGGGACTGACTAGAACCATGGCTGACCATGTCGCACTTGGCCCTATTCCACTATCTGAAAAAAAGACGAAAGGAGGTAAAGTTTGAGATTTATCGCATCACAATTGAATGAGAAAAAGGCGGGGAGTAGATCGGGGGTCATTGACGTCAGAAACCCCTGTGCATTAATGAAAGGAGAATCGTCCGCCTCATACAGCAGAAATCAAATGCCGACGAAGCCACTCACGCACTATACAGTTTCGTCAGAAGAACCAAGGTCAAGTTTGAGTCTTAGACACTGCGGCGGGTGTGGAGAATGAACCGTGCCAGAGAGACGCAGTAGTTCGAGAACCATTCATGGATCGTGGAGTGTTCCTTTAGCTTTCAGCCAAGACTGCCGATCAATAAATTTACAAAGAAAGGTCCTTTATCAAGCCACTGCGCAATCAGGGAGAAAACACATATAGAAGTCTTCTTTCGTCTAAGGACTCCGTTGTAGAAGCTTCTTTGGAATACCTTTGTGTGCCCAGTGCGATCATCAGCTTGAGGGTAAGAAGACAGCCACGTTACACAGCCACCTAAAACTTTCTTCACTGCCACCACCTAACAAATAGCTCATGTCGGTCCGAACTATTGCTGCGCACCGATACGCCTGATAATCTGTCCACGAAGTAGAAGCATTAGAAAGGGATGAAGAGTCTCCGTTTGCGTACACGTCGGTTTGACCTTTTTCATTCAACTAGCCCGGGAATCGTGAATTTATAGGTTTCTGTGCTCACTGAAACAAAAAAAGCAGAATACATATGCGATATAGAGGACTACTTCTATCGACGGTTTCTTCGCACAAATCTGATTCTTTTTGTCAAATGTTGAAACATTCACAGTGATTGGGCGCTTATTGTGAAGGCTTCTCTCACCCGGCGAGGCCACAGACATAAGTACAAACGGGGCACTGGATTCATATTCGTTGCCTTCTTGATGCGATCCTCTTACGATTTAACTATCTAGAGCTGTCCAGCGCCTAGAGTTCTCCCGCGTCGGTTAGCATTAATTTAACGGCATTGCTTTTTACTCCCTGGCTTTCCAGATTCTTCAAAGCATGTTTCGATACGCTACCTAGAATGGGTCACATAGAACATAATGCATTATGCAGGCGTTAGAAACTCTAAAATACGCCTATAATTACCTCTAGTTTATGTGGGTCTCCGCAGTCTTTCGCTTTCACTCACCTCCAACTGCCCTCTCCACAATGGACTCTGACTCTTCTCTTTCTACTCCGTCTTCTACATCAGGACTTTCAACGCCCGCGGGGGTTGGCCTTTCTAACCCGCAGCTGTCGCAGACCAGTCGCCAGATGCTCGATCTTACGAACCGCCTCCACAGTACCGGGTTCGTAAAATGAAATTG